>QXTE01000070.1:5671205-5728486 GCA_003942145.1 Platysternon megacephalum
CAGCCAGGGCTTTGTCAAGCCTGACCTTAAAAACCTCTAAGGAAGGAGATTCCACCACCTCCCTAGGTAACCCATTCCAGTGCTTCACCACCCTCCTAGTGAAAAAGTTTTTCCTAATATCCAATCTAAACCTCCCCCACTGCAACTTGAGACCATTACTCCTTGTTCTGTCATCTGGTACCACTGAGAACAGTCTAGATCCATCCTCTTTGGAACCCCCTTTCAGGTAGTTGAAAGCAGCTATCAAATCCCCCCTCATTCTTCTCTTCTGCAGACTAAACAATCCCAGTTCCCTCAGCCTCTCCTCATAACTCATGTGCTCCAGCCCCCTAATCATTTTTGTTGCCCTCCGCTGGACTCTCTCCAATTTTTCCACATCCTTCTTGTACAGATGTTGAGCTTTCTGAGGTTCACCCATCACCCTTCTCAGCTGTCTGTGTCCTTGTATTTATCCAGCTGTATTTACTCATTTCTTAACCCCTGGCTATCACATTTTACAATGGTAGGTATCGTAGGGGCAAGTATACTCATTATAACTGCAGCCAACAGTCGCACAAAGGGTGTGCTGGTGGAAGGAAAACAGAGATGCAAACTGGGAGTTTCCCACCCTAGCAGGTGCATTGCCAGCCACCCACATGGTGACTTTACAGGGCTATTATTCAAATATCCCAGGGCCGGAGCGGGTCGCAAAGGCTACAACTCAAGCTCAACCCAGTAAAAGTGTAGGCGATATTGGTATGAAGAGGGAAGCATTAGGATTTTGGATCTCTGTCCACTCTGAGAGCATCTGGCCTCTGTCTTCTTCTGGACTCATCTCTGATCCTCACACAGCAGCTTTTCCCACATAGGAGATTGCTCCCCATTCTTTCAGAGGCAGAATTAGCCACGATGGCCCTTGCCTCTGTCACCTCCAAGCCGGCCTGTACACACTACGTGGGTTTGTCTGTGAAGGCCATGAGGAATCTCCCATTGATCTAACATACATCAATCAACCCAGTTATTGCTTGACGTACATTGCTGCCTCATTCACTGCCTGGCTTCCCATCTAATTCCAGGCCGTGTTCAAGGTCTTGGTGCAAATCTTTAAAGCCCTCAATGTTCTTGAGCCATGCCAGAAACACAACTGGTACCTCTAGTCCAATATCTTACCATTTGGTGCCTCTATCAGTGACCTATGCTGGAAACTTAAGAGGAGAACATTAAATTCTCAGACCGCATCCAGTTATGCAATATTAAGTAATAGGATGATACTTCCTCCTGATCTCAGCTAATGATTTCCTTGTGCCCTGAATCATGAGGATTAAGAGTCCTTCTTAATTTCATCCTATTTATTGTAACTGCAGATACTCTTCCCATTCCTGTGTCTCTTCGGGATTACTCACTGAACTTCGTCATCTCCTCTGCTCCCCTCCCAAGTCCTTTCTCTCATGTCTCAACAGCCTCCTTTCTGTTGCAAGATGCTTGATGCAAGAACTTTCTCCTCTGCAAGTGGATTGTTTAGGACTTGAGAGGCACCTGAACATAAACCAGGAATCCAGATAGGATCAGACTGTGGAAAAAGTTTGAATCTGGTGGCAGACATTGCAGCTCCACTGAGTCTAGTGCGATTTTCCTGTGTCTTCTTGCCCCTTCATCTCTCTTTTTTTCAAGCCTAAAATTATGGCATATCTTTTGCCCCTGGCCTCTAATTCCTAATGTCCCTTTGCCACGCTGTCTGATTGAACTTTCTGCGTTTTGCGGGGAGGTACTTTATATGACATACTGGGCGTTTCGAGGCCGCTGCACAACTGCACTGCCCAAAGGGGAGCTGGGGAAGGCTGGTCTGCCAAGAAGCTCCATGCAGTGAGCAGGCTGCAATATCCCTTAAGGATGTTGCATCAGCTCCCCACTTCTCAGAGGCCTGTTAGCCTCAGGGAGCAGTGCAAAGTGGGGTAGTCTGTCCCTGCCCTTTTCCACCTCTTTTGGGACGAATTGCTCCCCAGAGGGCAAGGGATTTCAACTGCCCTAGCCCTTGTGTGAGGCACGCAGCAGCAGATGGCTACTTGCTCCTCCCCACACAGCCGTGCGAGAAACAGGAACCATCTGGTCCCTTCTGTGATGTCTAAAATCGCTTTCTGGATCCTCTTGTTCTGTTTTGTTTTTTTCTCCCCCGTACCGAAAAAAATATGCATAACTGAAGTCACTTTGTGTATCTTTGGCAGCCTCTTGATGTGCCTGCAGTAAACACTAGCTCTGCTCGCATGCAGTAATTTACTTTTGAAGGACTAACAAGACACATGGGGTAGGCAGGCCAATGCAGACGCAGCACAGCAGATTGTTTAACTCCTGGCTCTTCCGTGGAGGAACATTTAATACAGACTCTGGGCAGCAGAGGGTGGAAGAAAATAGGATCAAAACTTAAATATTCTCCTTTGCACTTGCTCCCTGGGGTTTATTTAATCAGCTGGGACAGGGTCCAACTCAACCCATCTTCACCCTTGAGGATACAGAGGTTTTGCCACAAGCCTCTCACTGGAGCCGATTGGGGACCATAGTGTGATTGTCTGAGTCCATATCATCACTTGCTTCAAGGTGCGGGGCGGGGGGATCTGTGCCAGGCCTTTATCTGGTGCAGCTTATTTCCTGCTCACATCAAAACTCACTGTGTCCACTCCCGACCCACTCACACAAGATGGGGCATAGGGGCCAGGCTTCATTTCCCTCTACAGGCACCTCATGTGGGTCACAACTGTGCCTATAGAAAGTATATCCAGATCCTGGTGTTAATTGCTATAGCTCTATTGAAGTCAATGCAGCTCTGCCCATGCACCTAAGCAGAGGATCTGGCCCATAATCATCGTCTCAAAACTTCATTGGACACAAAGGTTGGCTGGTGACGGCCTACTTCCCGGCTGGGCTGGGAAGGGGCTGTTACAGAAGCAAAGTCTGGCCAATCCCTCTGACCAGTAGGGCAACATTTTTCTCTGGGTCAAAAGCACAAATTTTCCCCGTGATCCCTGACTTTTCTGAGCTCAGATGAGAATTGTTCTCAACAGCGCTGACCAAAGTAGGTTAAAATAGAATGTGAGGAAGACAGTAACTATTGTTTCTTTGCTGTCTTATGATAATGTAGTAGGTTTTCATTTGGTGCTTTTTTTAAAAAAAACAAGTATATTTAGAATCCAAGCTCTAGGTGTTGATACTTTGCAGATACATCGTGTGAGGCCTGCACAGCTTCAATGTACTTGTCCCTTTCAGAAGACAAGCTCATAAATACCCTTCCCTCCCCCTCTCCCCCCCAAATAAAGGAAAGGACTTGGGGATCCTGTCAGGTAGTTTACATCCCAATTTTAGGGTTTCCTGGGGGCAAGGAGGCAAGGGAGAGAGAGCTTCACAAATGTTAATATGACTAGAAACGTTTTAATTCTTTAGACCCAGGTCCTCAGCCCTTGCTCTGTCCCTAATGTGCTACTTTCCTACTGCACTGGGCACAGAAGCCTGACCTAAAAGGGTAACTGGAGATTCCCTTTGCATAGGGGAATCCCCTGATGACAGAGCCATTGTTGCCCTTTGTGTCAACCCCGGGTGTGTGTCATGTGTCGCAACCTGCATAGGCCTTAGAGAGAGTAGCACAGGTTGAAGGAGGGAAGAGTTTGAAGGCGGTAGCAGGAAGCCAGTCTGTGTGCACATGGCTGGAATACTAGCATATCTGTAAATAATTCTACTAATGAAGAGCCAGTTTGGTTTTAAAATCATAGCACACCTTCCTCCTCTGCCCCCACCCCCCCCTCTTCCCACCCCTGCTCTGCCCCAACCCCGCCTCTTCCCACCCCTGCTCTGCCCCCACTCCACCCCTTCCCCTGAGCTACGTCCCGGGGGACTGCAGCAGGGGTCGGGCCCGACCCCGCACTCACCAGGCGGCAGGAAATGGAGCGACC
The DNA here is from genome assembly GCA_003942145.1 of Platysternon megacephalum. Taxonomy (NCBI): domain Eukaryota; kingdom Metazoa; phylum Chordata; order Testudines; family Platysternidae; genus Platysternon; species Platysternon megacephalum. The sequence continues at coordinate 5,675,123 of QXTE01000070.1, forward strand.
CGGCCCCAGCCCACTCTGCTCCCAGCCACGCTACTGGTGAGTGCTGGGGGGCGGTTCCCCCCTGCCCCCCAAGTCCCAAGGTTGGGAGCCAGGGGAGCAGAGCGGAGCGGGCTGGGGCCATGTCACTCCACTTCCCACCGCCCCGTGAGTTGGGCCCGCCCTGCAATCACTGGGCAGCAGGAAGTGGAGCGACCTGACCCCAACCCGCTCCGCTCCGCTGGCTCGTGCTGGGGGGAAGTTTCCCTCTGCCCCCCAAGCCTGCTCCTGCCTCCCACAGACCTTGGGCACAGCCCTTCCACTTTTAAAGGTGGGGGGGTCAAGCCCCCTCATTCCAGCGTCCCGATAAGTACCACAAAAAACCACGAAGAAAGGCAGAAAGAAAAATGCCCAGTCTATGGGTAGCAGGGCCAGGGTTGTGGGAAACAGAAGCACTTTGTGTCCCAATGCTGCAGCTTACCCCAGGAAGGAAAACGGAGCAGCACATGCAGTGATTGAGGACATCCAATGAAGACAAGGAGATTGGCAGGGTGACTTTAGCAGACCCAACAACTGTCAATATACACACACTGCAGAAGAAGGCTGCCAGTCATTCAAAGGCCGCATTAGCAGGTATGCTATTAGATCAATAACCAGTTTGATTCCCACTGGACTGTGGAGCCCGTCGCAATGTAACCCCTGTAACAATGATAAGCAGCAATATTAGACTGGAGAAATATGAAGAAGGAATTGGCAGATCCTCAAAGATTACATTACATTCATCACGACACCTCTCAATGCTGACACAGAGTAGATCTGTAGTCTAGTAGTGGCGAGAAGATCAGCGCTGACCCAAAATCACTGAACAGCTCATTGAAAAGAAGTCACTAGCCACTACCAACAGCTGAGGGCACACTAAGCAATATATTCAAAAGTGTTCGCTGCTTGGAGTGTCCATAGTGGGTTCTAGCCTATTGAGCTAGATCAGCCATTCAGCCACAAGAAAAAAAATAAAGGAAAGAAGTAACAACCTACATGGAACTTGCAGCACAGGTTGCAGGAAGGAAGCGTTTGGAGCAGGCACAGGAAACCAGGGTGTATGCCCATGACTGGATTTTTAGCTCTACCTGCAACGTCTCCGCAAAGAGGTCTCTTAATAAAGAGTTAGAGTAATTTCACAGCCATGGAGTTCTTATGTGCTATTATCTAGCAAATGGTACATGAAACATCAGAGGTGGAAAGGTCTGGGTGCTGGCTGGTGAGTCTTGCCCACATGCTCAGGGTTTAACTGATCGCCATATTTGGGGTCGGGAAGGAATTTTCCTCCAGGGCAGATTGGCAGAGGCCCTGGAGGTTTTTCGCCTTCCTCTGCAGCGTGCGGTACGGGTCACTTGCTGGAGGATTCTCTGCACCTTGAGGTCTTTAAACCACGATTTGAGGACTTCAATAACTCGGGCATAGGTTAGGGGTTTGTTACAGGAGTGGGTGGGTGAGATTCTGTGGCCTGCGTTGTGCAGGAGGTCGGACTAGATGATCATAATGGTCCCTTCTGACCTTAAAGTCTATGAGTCTATGAGTCTGAGATGGAGGTGGGACTGGAGCATGTTTTGGTTTCCCCAGCACCACTACCCAGCGTACTGGGGAGTAGGGAGTTGGGGCGCCAGAAATGGGATTTGCTCTCTGGAGACCCTGGAGCACTAGAGCAGTTCCCAGGGGCTTGATTTACTACCAGAATAAATCAGAGGCTGCTCTAATTTACGCTGGAACGTAAACCAGCCCTGGTTGCCCTCAAGGTTGGAGAACTGCTGAATGTCATGTTTGCCCCCATCCCCTTCAGCACACACTCCAAGGATAGGTTGGCTGGACCTGAAGATCTGTGCCTTCTTTTACATGTAATTGGAAATGGTCTTGCTGGGGTTTCACTATTCCCCGGCAGTGTCTGCACTCTCTGACTGCAAACTGGAAACTGAATAGAAAGGAAAATGAAACTGCTGGGTCTGCTTCCTTTCTCCAAGATAAGTGAAATGCCAGACAGCACAAAGGATGAAAACTCAGTCCATTTTAGTCTCTAAACTGTTTCAGTCAGATTCATCTTGGGGATTCCTAGTGACACAGAAAAGGAAACTAATTCTGTCATTTTCATAGAAGCACCAAACTTTTGCTTAATTTCTTTTTCTTTCTTCCACCCCCTGTTCTTTTGTTCCTTTTTCATTTTTTGTCATATGACTCTCACATAGGAAGGAATCTGCTCTAGTGGTTAGAACATGAGACTGGAAGTCTAGAGAACCGTATTCTTTCGATAGCTCTGAAACCAACTTGATGCGTGACCTAAGGCAAGTCACCTTGAGGCTAAATCCTGCAAATGTAACTCATTGATGAGTTAGTGTTACAAGTCATTCTCTGCACCATCCACAAAGAAGATGAGTCTGTTATAGTCCCACCTACAGAGGACTGATTCTTTAGCTCAAATTGTAGCAGTTCCTGCTTTTAGTTCTCGAGGTTCCCCATTCAATCCCTGGTGTGTTGACCAAGGTGGCAGCCATCAAACAAACATTTATTCATTTGCGTTGTTTGTACTTAAGCAAATATTCCCATTTATTCCACTTGAACTATTCATGAGGATAAGTACATATCTAAGGGTTTGAAGGCGTGGATCTTCAAGGACCTTTTACACTCTACTTTTGAAAGATGGTGATAATACTCACTTACCTGACAGGGATATTAGCACGCTTATTCCATTCATATTTGTAAAACACTTTTAGAAGCTTAGATGGAGTCAATAGACGAAGTCAATAGAAGAAGAGCTGTGTGTAAACTTGAAAGTTCATCTCTCATCAACAGAAGTTGGTCCAATAAAAGTAGGGTGACCAGACAGCAAGTGTGAAAAATTGGGATGGGGGTGGGGGGTAATAGGAGTCTATAGAAGAAAAAGACCCAAATATCGGGACTGTCCCTATAAAATCGGGACATCTGCTCACCCTAAATAAAAGATATTACCTCAGCCACCCTGTCTGCAAAGTACTATTCCTGTTATTATTGCACTTAGAAATATGTTAATTTCCCTCTTTCTTTGTTATATTATGGCAGCCTCTAGAATCCCCCATCTGAGATCAGGGTGCCATTATGCTGGATGCTTTATGTCATTTATAATTTATATAATTTATACTGATTCCCTAGATCGGTGGTTTTCAAACTGAGGTACACGTAACCCTAGGGGTATGTGAGCTCTTGTCAGGAAGTACATGAGAAAAATCCTGTAATGGCAGACAGCGCATTTTATTTAGTAAGACTTGCAATCCAATCACCGTTTAATCTCCTTTCAATTAAAACCACGGCCGCCTTAGTGTACATTTTATTTCTGCTGTGCAAGGTTAACGCTATAAACACGTATAAATGCTACAAGTGTGAGGCCAATTAGGGCTCATTAGCGAGGTTAACGCTAATGAGGTCTAATTCGCCTCATTCTTACAAGCCGCTATTGACATCTGGTGTCAGAGTTAAGAGTTTTTAGGCTTCAATTCAGTGGAAAAATATGGCTCGCTGGCTCAAGACTTGGACATTAGCAAAGGGTGGAACAAATAGAGATCAGCAGGAGCCCAGTGCAACCACATTTTCAGCTCATTCAACTACTGCTGGTCGCGGTAGGGGTGCGACCGCAGAGGAGGCCAGGCCTGATTTACAAGTTCAACCTGGGAAACATGCAACAGAGCAGGACAAAGAATGGGGCATCAAAAAAAAAAGCAAGTCTGATGAAAGTTACATTGAACTTGGATTTATATGGAATGGGGATACTGGATATCAAAGATTGATCAAACAACAGTCTTCACCCATCCCTTCTTTGCTGGCATCTAGAGACTAAATGTAGCCCCCAAGGAGATGACCTAGATTCCCGGGGCTCTGTCTGCTGGCAGCTCAGGGAGAGGCGCACTGTCCCTGGTACAGAGGGGGAGCCAAGGCAGACTCAGAGTCTGCCCGGCAACCAATAGGGAGTGAGATGCCCTTTCCAGGGAGCTCAGGAAAGGTGAGAAGCCATTTCGTTTTTGAGTCAGTGTGGAGCCAGCCAGGGCAAGGGCAGGACTGGCTGTGTAGGGAGCTGGTGAATCCCAGGCCTGCATGCAGGGTTCCCCCTGAGAACTGGCCTCTAGGGACCTGAAAGCCAGATCCCTCAGCTGGGCCTTTCCCTCTCCACTGATGATTCCCAGTTTGTAGAGTTTTGCTGGGAAACTTCCCCAGCCAGGCTGAGTTTGCCCTCGAGCTCCCTAGGGGAGACCAGTCCCTACATGGTCAGCTCTGCTCTGGCTGCTAGTCCAGGCTGCTGCCTGCTGGGAGTGTGTCTGGATGCTGGGCTAGGAGACGACAGTTTGGATGTTAGTGTAGTTGTGTAATCTGCACCTTGAGCCCTGCACCCCTTTGTGGTGAGGGGAAATCCTGAGACCGAAGCAGCTTGACTCCTGCCTAAAGAGGATCCCTGCCAGCAGAGACCAGCCCCTCTGCAGTGACTGAGGAGTCCAGAGTCATCTCTGGACCTGAGGATCATTCATGGAGTTTGTGAGTGCACCATCTGTTAGTTAGTCAGTCAGGGAACTTGTTTTGGGAATCCCCTACTCCCTGAACTGGGTCCTCAAGCCAGGGAGGAAGGGTTTTGGGATTTTATAACCTGCTGCATATTAAACCTGTGGAGGAACTTACAACCTTCTCCCACTTGTGAGTCCTTTGGGCTGCACTGAACCCAGTCAGCCACACTGCTAAACCACGGCAGAGAAGAATTTTGTGGTCATAGGTCATCAAGGGCCCCGACAAAGTACACGTACCAACGGGACACTGATCTTACATTTGCTACCTCAAGTCACGTGACTGGGGAAAGTCACAGGTATTAGCAGCGTGTGCACCGCTGACCCTAAAAATAGAGTTTTACCCTATTATGTATATTTGTCTCCTGTTTAATAAAATATATTCAACAGAATAATTATATGTGTTTGTGTTATTTCTTGGAAGTCTCAAACTATCTGGCAAGTAAGTGGAGATTAGTCTGTGGTTAGAGTTTTCCGCCCAAGCTACCCTGGTGACCCTGCCAGGAAGGAGCGAGGGGGGTGGAGGCACCGCCAAATAAATTAATAGGAAAAAATAAAGAAGATACACCCTGCTGAGTGGGTGGCGGGATCCAGAAGAACCCAGACCTGTCCATCAAAACCTGTAAGCAGACTGGCATTAAAGAAGGTAACTGGGTGGAGAGGGGGCGCTACATAAACAAAATCAATTTAAAGACAAACCAGCTCAGTTTTTCAATTGCTCCATGGAAAAGCAGGAAAAACTTCATACCATACTCTTCTCCGATAACACTGTGTCACAGTGCAGTGCTGATATGGCTGAAAATGTTCTCTCTTTCACATTAGAAACAGTGACTATTATTCTCTGCAACTAGACAAGTCCGCGGATTTAGCTAGCCTATCTAATCTTTTGGTTTATGTTAGTTATATGCAGGGCCGCCCAGAGGATTCAGGGGGCCTGGGGTCTTCGGCGGCGGGGATCCTTCTGCTCTGGGTCTTCGGGGCACTTCGGCGGCGGGTCCCGGAGCGAGTGAAGGACCCACCGCCGAATTGCCGCTGAAGACCCGGAGCGGAAGAAGCCCTCGCCGCCGAATTGCCACCGAAAACTCTTGTGGGGGCCCCTGAAAACTCTCATGGGGGCCCCTGCAAACTCTCGGGGGGGCCCCTGTGGGGCCTGGGGCAAATCGCCCCCCCCCCCCGGCGGCCCTGGTTATATATATGAAAGCCCCTGCCTACCCAAACAACAGAAGAAGAGATTTTTTTACTGCTTGATAACTTCATGAGTGAGAATGGAATTGACTACTCCCACTGTGTAGGGATTTGCACTGATGGGGCAAACTCAATGACGGGAAAGCACAGCGGAGTTGTAGTTTGTATCAAGGCTGCAGCAAGAGAAGCCACATCGGTGCACTGCAGACTCCACAAAAAGGTCCTTGCTTCCCAAAAAAGGCCTGAATACTTAACGTCAGTGTTATCTAATGCAGTCAAAATGGTTAACTTTGTTAAGGCTCAGCCTCTAAATTCGAGAATTTTTGCTACCGTGCGATGAAATAGGAAGTGACCATTTGATGCTACTAATGCACACTGAGGTTCGCTGACTGTTGCGTGGCAAAGTGCTGACACGACTCTTTGAGCTGTGCAGCGAGCTGTAAGTTTTTNCCTGTAGTTGCCAAAAGTCCTTTTAGAAATAGTCCATAGGTTATAGTCCAATGTCCATATTCAGGGTGGCTCCAGTCAAAGACTGGGGATCTCAATCCTTATGGCTTAAGGTTCCTCCCTCTTGAAACCAAAGCAGATCTGAGATGATGTATGATCATGTCCCAGGGTTCTTATACATTTTCAGCAGCCTTTTGGCCTGAGAAAACAACAGGCTTAATTCTCCTTCCTCTAAACATCATGGCAATTAGCACAGGGTAATTTATCCATTAAACAGTTCAGCTACAGGTTACTACAACCTTTAAAGAGACATATAGACAATAATACTATTTCACTCAAGTATCTTTGAATTAAAGTTATAGCAATAGACAAGACTTGTTTGCTGACACCACAAGATCTGAGCAAACATTTATCCTTGAGATCTCTAACAATGCAGACATGCTTTTTAAAGCTTTATTTATTTACCTATCTTTCTAACCAGTTTTTTAAGGTTCATCCCTAGTTCAGGTTACTTGTGAGTTAATTAACTCTTTCTGGCCCTGTCATGAGATATTATATTACACTCATAACGTCACACTGCTTTCTAATACTGCAAAAACGTCTCGCAACAAATGGCAATATGCAGTTATGTGAGTGTGAAAGCTGACATTATGGAGCACTTGGAACAACTTAGCCAGCAACTTAGAAAATATTTCCCCAACATAGACAATGCAAATGCCTGCATACACAATACAATCTCTCCCAATCCCTCATCTGTCAGGGCATGTGCAGGAGAAATGTTTAGATCTCTCTTCTGACAGTGGGCTTAAATAAGAGTTTACACGCAAACCTTCGGCAGACTTTCGGGCGCAAAGGATGGAAGGTTACCTGGACTTGTCACAATGGGCTGTCAAGTTCCTGATGCCCTTCTCCACAATGTACCATTGTGAGATTGGATCCTCTGCTCTCACGGTGATCAAGACCAATTACCGTCAGAGATTAAATGCCGAAAGTGATTTACGAGGGAAGTTCTCTCTCCAATTCTCCCTACCGTCAGTGATTTGTGTGATAAAAAGCAGAGACATCCATCATACGTTTTAAGCGTTTTATTATTATTTTTAATTAACATCAATAGGTACTGTATGTTAGTCAGTGTAAGGGAGCGCAGACTCACCCCTGCGGTGCCTCCTGCTGGTCGTCTCGGGAATTAGCTCTTCCAGCATCCTGCAGGAGAACCAGTGTTGACAGGGCCAATTCAATCAGGGTGGATGTAGTCCATTCCCAATAATAGAGGAGGAGGTGTCAATTCCAGGAGAGGCAAAGCTGCTTTTGTAATGAGCGAGCCACTCCCAGTCCCTATTCAAGCCCAAATTAATGGTGTTAAATTTGCAAATGAATTTTAGTTCTGCTGTTTCTCTTTGAAGTCTGTTTCTGAAGGTTTTTTGTTCAAGAACTATTCTTGTTCTATCCACTTGTCAGGTACTCCCGTCTCTTCATGTGTCATTATATAATGCCTGCATCTGTAACTTTCACTCCATGCATCTGAAGAAGTGAGGTTTTTTACCCACGAAAGCTTATGCTCAAATAAATCTGTTAGTCTTTAAGGTGCCTTGTTTTTGTGGATACAGACTAACATGGCTACACCCTGATACTTAATAAAATGACATTGACAATTTCCAATTTAATGTTTACAACAGCTAGTAACTTGATCGATCAGACCTTCAGCCCATCAGAGAGAGAGCGCCGATCACAACACATCGTTCGTGTTGTTCTAGCTAGTCCTTCAGCCACCCGCTGGCCAGGCTGTCAGTGGCAATGGACACCCAATTGGCATAGTGCACTGCAGCCTATCACCCCTGAGCTCAAACAATCCGCCAACCTCAGCCTCCCAAGTAGCTGGGATTCCAGGTTCACACTACCACACCGGACTAGAAACTTGTTTGAGGGGCTATTTTTCGTCCAAAGCAAAGGTATATATAATAAAATTGTTCATTACAATAAAATAAATAATAATAATTAATAATAATATTATCCAGAACAACATACTCCAGGCCTTGTGCATTGTGTTCCCTTACAGACCTTTTTTTTTGTTCAGTTTTCATAGGTATATTATGACCCTATCTCAGATGGGGGTACGCAGTAGACTACATTATTTGGAAAGGGGTACCCAGCCTAAAAAGTTTGAAAACCACTCCCCTCCCACCATTTTTCTAATCCGGTTTTCTTCTTTTACTTTTCTGATGTAACACCTCATTCAACCCACCCATAAAGGTTTCTTTTCCTCTTTCTCCAATTCCCAAGGCCCTGATCGTGCAGTGAAAGGGAAGCAGACAGACCCTGTGGATTTCTCAGTGCAGAATTAGGACCTAAATGATGTATTCTGTACAAAGTAGGATTTTTAGTTTTCACCAGTATAAAGGGCAGCACAGGATTAGCTGTAAGAGGGCGAATTATAATCTTTACTTCCCCAAATAGCTACTGAGTAGAGCTGCCTGAAATTTTATTGTCAGAATTTTTTTCATTGAAAAATGGGTTCTGATTACAATTTTTTCAAGGGCAAATTTGAACTATTTTGTTTTTTCAATGAAATTTTGATGCAAAAATGTTCAGCAAAGTATTTGAACAGTTCCACTTTCCCTGAACAATCCCACTTTCCCTCACTCTTTAAACCTTCCCCTGCACAATTTTTTTTTCCTACTGGGAAAAAAGAATAAAAAAGTCAATGAAAATGTTGTTTTTTTTCCTCCTACTTTCTTTCACTTTTTAACCCTTTTTTTCCAGTGGGGAGGGTGAGGGGGAACAAACAGAAAATACAAACTTTATAAAAAAATATAGGAAAAAGTGGATTTTTTCCTACCAAAATGAGAGGGATAATCTTGAAAAAATGGTCTCCAATATATTTTTTGAGAAAAAAAGATAAATTGTGAAAAAGTGAAAATGCAATGGAAAATCTTTTGGTATACATACATATTCTAGGTATCGATTTGGCTAACATGAACTAGAAAATTAGCCAATATAACCATTCAGGGTTTCAGAATCAAATCACACAACCGCAATAGAAAATAACACATTCAATTATTGCCGTGGGAAGGTGACTGTTTAGATTTTTGGCTAAGAGTCCCACAGAATAGGGCTTCACTTGTGACAGTTGGTGATCAACTCCTGTGTTGCTAACACAACAGAGGAAAAATAATCCAAAGGCAGATCACAAGATAATTTGGTCAGATACTTACATGCCAGTTCACCAATGTCTCCTACACAACAGATCTATAGTAGTCAATCCTTGTTACCTATTTCCCAGTGAATTATATTAGCCCCAGGATCTGACTAACTTTCCTAATTATCCCACATAAACTCCTACATTTATGACAGACTAAGTGCACCTGGAACGCAGTATGAAACCATTAAGTACACACAAGTACAGTTCTACAATTTTAGAATATCAGGGTTGGAAGGGACCTCAGGAGGTCATTTAGTCCAACCCCCTATTCAAAGCAGGACCAATCCCCAGACAGATTTTTGCTCAAGATTCCTAAATGGCCCCTTTAAGGATTGAACTCACAACCCTGGGTTTAGCAGGCCAATGTTCAAACCACTGAGCTATCCCTCTTAGTTAACAAAAGTAACTTGTTCAGTTTTAAAGTTACTTTACAACAATCTTGACTGGAACTTGTTACAAAACAAAGACACACATGAAGTTTTTGACAATCTCCACAGTAGACACACAAGCACTTACATTTCCTTGCTAATTAGGTACTCAGTTTCAGGAACTAATCAATTCGCTGATATGGATTATCACCCGAGAGGAAGTCTGTGTGTTGCTTATCATGAGATCTTGTTCATCCATCAGCTTTCAGCTCAGTTATCATTCAGAGCAGGAGCTGACACTGCAAAAACTGGTGGAGTGAAGGACAGACACAACTATAGTCTTTTCCCAGTGTGCTAATGGGCGACCCAAATTGCTGGAAAATAAAAAGAGACATTTGAAGGTTCCTATCCAAGATAAATATTGTAGGTGTCACCAGGAGGACTCAAAGGTGGCTGGCCGAGGACCTCAGTCTTCTCTCTTCCAGGTGTCTTCAGCTTTGAGAAAGCAATGTGCTGAAGGAGATGGACCATTTTATCCGATTTCTGCTGGGTGATCCAACTTGGCTCCTCTTCTTGAAGGTGCTGGCTTGGACAAATCAAATGGTGACCTATACTTCTGAAGATTCAAATGGTCCAACCAAAAGGAGAGTTGTCCTCTCTCACCATCCCATCAGGGAATGAGACATCAATTTTTGAGTTCTTGTAAGTTATGCTTGCTCAATTTTCAGTTTCTCCATCAACACTCTGCTAGCTGCTGAAATGTCCAGTTTAAAGTTAATATAATTTATACAAAGTTCCTCCATATTCTTCACTGTTTTTATAACTTGTTTCGACAGTTCATTATACAATGCAAAGTCCCTTCAAGAACTGTTGTGCTCCAACAAGCCAGAACAGCTGGAGCGGTTCTCCTTGTTTTAATTGCAATGGTGGGACCTTGATAGGGATGGCTTGCCAATTTTGGTTGGACGTATTCCTGGAAGTTTCATCACATGACATAATCTTTAATTAAAGATTAATCTTTAATTCCTGAAGACTCCAGNATAGGGATGGCTTGCCAATTTTGGTTGGACGTATTCCTGGAAGTTTCATCACGACATAATCTTTAATTAAAGATTAATCTTTAATTCCTGAAGACTCCGGGACAATCCTGGAGGGTTGCCAACCCTGGCTTGGCTGAGTTTGTGGATTATTAACCAAACGATTACATTTCTAATTATTCTACTCTATGGTCAATTGTCCATATAAACACACTATTTGGTTTCAGTTCCTTTTATTTAGTACCTCGTTCAGCACAGGTGTATTTCACTAACTTGATAGCATAAGCATGCTTGACTGCAAACATTAGCCTTACTTCTTCACTTTATCACTTAAACTAAAAGGAATCAGTGTGAATGCAACCCCTTTCTTTCCTAACAGGACTGTTCATAAGGAAAACCCTCTCTTGAAAGTTTATATATTTTGCCCAAAGCTGTACCGCTTACAATTGACTTCCCTTTCATCTGCATCTTAATTATAATATTGGATTCCATCATGTTCCCTATTTTACTACTGTATCTGGAACATCATATAACACCAATGTTTGATATTAATTTATCAGGACTTTTAATTCATTTACTTTTTGATAGCCAGCGATAAAGGGGAAGTTGCTTTCATGACACCAGCGGTACGCTCTTGCAAAAGGCTGAAGCAACTCTGAGCTTCCTTTTGCAGAAATCTAGCCATTGGACCTCGGGTTTTTATTCTTTTAGCCCTCCGTTCTATCTTTTCTACAAGGCTGGGTAATTCTTAAATCGTAATAACTGACCATTTTCGAGCCCCGGTTACTACAGAATATAGCACTACAGTTGAGAATTTCAATGCACTAAACTCACACAGACCAATATTTAAAAGGAGAGCTTCTGATTTGTCACTGTTTTCTGCTTCCTTGCGAGGGCTTCATCTAGAAGGGGTGAGCACGGAGTTCAGTGGGAACTACAGGTATACTGGATCAGGCCCTTGCTGCAGCTGCTAATCTGCAGTCTTCCTTCTCCTCTCCTCAGATTGATTGTCTCTAAATCATGCATGGACGCATGCAGTGGGAGGAGGGTAGCAGCAGCAGCCTCGCTCTGTATTTGCATACTGGAATCAGGCACAGCGGCAATCCCATTATTTAAGGATGTGCTGACAAGTCATGCCAATGTAAGGAGGCAGGATGGGCACACATGATCTACTGTCCCAAAGGAAGATACAGCATGTGCAATTCCTTCAATATTCCAGAAAATCTGGAGAGGGATTGTGGCTCCCAAGCACTTCCTGGATCCCCCCCCCCCCCCCCTCCAGATGGGACTGTTTAAATCACACCATATGGCCTGATATTATTTTATTAATTTTATTGGGGTTATTAGCTGGGATCCTGATCTGCTCCCACTCAGGTCAATCACTAAACTCCTGTTGGCCCAGGACTGGGCCCCTAGCCCTTTTTTGAGCTGACATCACCATATCAGCCCACCAATAAACTAAGATGACCCTAAAGCATGCAGTGTGTAGCAGAGACACTACCCTTCTCCTTTCCCTTCCTAACCAGTGACAACAGGCGCCCGGGAATTTGCACTGAAAATAACCCCTCAAACACAGAAACTGGCCCAACATTTTTCCAACCTGCAAAGAAGTTTGGTTTCACCTCAGAAACAGGCAGGAATCCAAATCAGCTCTTGTTTGGGGCCGGATCCTGGGAGTGGTTGCCTGAGCATCTCCAGAGGGGCACAACTCACCCTGCACACTCCCACCAAAGTTAGGAATCACTCAGCATTTCTCAGGATCAAGCCCTTTCTTAGAGTCACTTTACCTGTCCCTAAACAATCACAGGACACTTGCCCCCCTCTCTCCTAGAGTTGCATGATGTGACTATCCTCAATTAAATTAGTGACAGGTTTCAGAGTAGCAGCCGTGTTAGTCTGTATCCGCAAAAAGAACAGGAGTACTTGTGGCACCTTAGAGACTAACAAATTTATTTGAGCATAAGCTTTCATGGGCTACAGCCCACTTCATCAGATGCATAGAATGGAACATATAGTAAGAAGATATATATACATACAGAGAACATGAGAAGGTGGAAGTAGCCATACCAACTGTAAGAGGCTAATTAATTAAGATGAGGTATTATCAGCAGGAGGAAAAAAAGCTTTTGTAGTGATAATCAAGATGGCCCATTCCAGACACTTGACAAGAAGGTGTGAGGATACTTAACATGGGGAAATAGATTCAATTTGTGTAATGACCCAGCCACTCCCTCTGCCAGGTACATTGGCCAAACCGGACAGTCTCTATGCAAAAGAATAAATGGACACAAATCTGACATCAGGAATCATAACATTCAAAAACCAGTAGGAGAACACTTCAACCTCTCTGGTCACTCAGTAACAGACTTAAAGGTGGCAATTTTGCAACAGAAAAGCTTGAAAAACAGACTCCAACGAGAAACTGCTGAACTAGAATTAATTTGCAAACTAGATAACATTAACTTGGGCTTGAATAGAGACTGGGAGTGGCTGGGTCATTACACAAATTGAATCTATTTCCCCATGTTAAGTATCCTCACACCTTCTTGTCAAGTGTCTGGAATGGGCCATCTTGATTATCACTACAAAAGCTTTTTTTCTCCTGCTGATAATAGCTCATCTTAATTAGTTAGCCTCTTAGAGTTGGTAGGGCAACTCCCACCTTTTCATGTTCTCTGTATGTATATATATCTTCTTACTATATGTTCCATTCTGTGCACCTGATGAAGTGGGCTGTAGCCCACGAAAGCTTATGCTCAAATAAATTTGTTAGTCTCTAATGTGCCACAAGTACTCCTGTTCTTTTTAATTAAATTAGTGTACTCTGTAATTTTTTAGTACAGTGTATTATTTCTGTGCTGCTCTCTCTCATCTCTCACTTTCACTCCCATTGGTTTCATGTTCCCTTTTGCTGGGTGGAAAAGCTATTAATCTGATCCATCTTAATTTATCCTGGTTCCACCCCCTGGGACTTTCCTAACTTCCTTCTGTAAAGGGAGGAAAAACTGACAAGCATAGTACGTGCACCTCTCCAAGCTTAGCAAAAGTGGTGCTCTGTCTGTCTCCCTGAACTGGGTTTCTATGTAGGCGGTGCATTCCTTGGGAGGGAGGGTGCATGTGTGTGTAGGGGGGGAGAGCCATCCCACACTCAAGTGAGCTCTTATTTAATGGGGGTCTCCATGCAGGACAGCAAGCAGAAGAGATTTTCCTCCTCCCAGATTCTATTCAGAGGGAGAGGTGCACAAGCCAGTCAAAGGCATGCAACACATTGCTGAAATATCCCTGGAGGAAGCAGTTCATATGACCAATCAAGAATCCGGAATGGGTGTCAGGGAGGATCTGAAGAAAATACGCTGTGCTGTGGTTTTTTGCTTGCTGTCTGTTCTAGTCCTGGCATTGCCCACAGCCTATCTACTGGTTGGAAATCTCAGAGCCCATAAATCTGGCTCAGCTCAGGTAAGAAAGTGCCATTTCTCCGTGAGCTTAAGGAAAGGTTAAGAAAAAGAGAAGAGAGTTTCTTTAAATATTTGGGTTTGGAGAAAGAGTTTGTGGCTTCTTGCTTTATGGATTTGTGATTTTAAGGATGAATGTTAAACAAACTTTCTGTTTCTTTCTTGCTTGCTTGCTTTTTCTTTCATGCCACCAGTGAGGAAGGAGGAGGAAATGTTTTTTAATAGGCAGATTTTTCTCCATTTCTCTTCCTGGAGTTGAATAGGGTCAGAGGAGCAGGAACAATATGAAATCCTAACTGGCAGACTGAAGAAAACTCTATGGTCCAGCTCCTCAGCTAGTGTAAATTGCTGGTCGTGCCATTGAATTCAGCTGGGGATCTGGCTGACCATCTCCGTTCCCCCTTTTTCTGGTTCAAGCTGAGAGCTCTCTCATCTCTCATTACAGGCTGAAAGGACTCTATTTCACCAGCCACCTGCTAAATGTCATTCATGTGTCCATCCCTCTATGTGTGGGTTGTGTTTGTGTCAAATACCCATATATATGTGTGTGTGTGTGTGTGTGTATCAGATGGGTGAGAACAATCCATTTCAGCTCCAGAGTCGCATGTGAATTCAGATTTCCCTGAGATTTGGGATGCTTACATCTGAGGGTCCAGTCTGGGCTAATTATTGAGAGTGACCCTAATCCGAACATTCAAATCCTCATCTAAATCCTGATCAAAAGTTTCCCAACTTTCAGGGGCATTGGATTCAGGGGACAGTTTCAGGTCCATCTCTAATAAACAGCTGGACATCTATCTCCACATGCATACCTCTGTAAGTATTTGTCTTTAACCCTATGCTGCTGGCATCCACAGCAGCTTTTTAAGAAGGTGCATATTCCCACTGATGTCAATGGGATTACCCACCTGCTTAAAGGTAAGCAGATGTCTGATTGTTTGCAGGAGACCTTAATGAATTTCAACTTTATGCTTGAAATTCACTCTTTGCTCATTTGTATTAACAAAGTTTTAATTGAATGAATACTATGAACAACAATGATCAAGAGGTACTGATATGCTGAATACGAGCCTTATTTCTATTCTGGCAAACTTTTTGCCACTAGGTTTTTACACTCTTTGCCATGCAGTTGTGTAGATATATGTACAAACACACACACAGTGAAATCAGGGCTAGGGGCTCATTTCTAATACATACAGTTCTTGGTCAAAGTCTTTATAATCTCTCCAGGGTGTCCAATACAATATTAGTTCTAGACACTCTTTATTTACTGTGTCTGCTGGTTGCTTAGATGAATGCTTATAGCAGATTTCCTATTTATATCCACATCTGTACAATGTGTCAGAGTGCATGTTTGTATACGGAGAAGCAGTTTTATACTGCTTAAAAACACGCAACTCTTAAATCAGAAGTTCTCTTCCCAGCTTTCACTTTGACTCACTGTGTGGCCTCGTGACTTTGGCGAGTCACTGAACCTCTCAATGCCTCTCGCTGTCTGCTGTAGTGGTTTCTATAGTGCCCATTACTGTAATAATTACTTAGCACAACACCTTACACTGAATTCTGAATGGGTTGACTTCTGTATCTGAGCAGAGTTTACTGCTGACTTTAGTCCCTATACTGTCAGCCTATCAGTGCAGGGACTATGTCCTTCTATATATTTGTACAGCACCTAGCACAATGGGGGTCCAGATCCTGGTCGGGGCCTCTACATGCTACCACAACTGAAATAATAAAATAATAATCTGTCAAATGAGATTAATACTTACCTGGCTCACAGGTGTGTTGTAAAGGTTAATGAAGTAATGCTGGTGAATGCCTCTGGGATCTTCAGATAGAAGGTGCTTTGTAAGCATTAAGGATTGCTTCATTCTGGACAATATTATTATATATTATATTTATACATGTACATGAAAGGAAATTAATGCATGTCTCTTGATATTACTCTAAAAACTGTCTTGTTACGATCAAATGAGGTATAGTGTATGAAAATCCCAGTAGGCAAAAGTAAAATCATCATAGCTGGAAACTTGTCATCTGTCTCTGCCAAGTGGAGTGGGCAGAACATACTTATCCTGCTAAATTATTTACTACACCCAATTAACCTTTCACTTGCTCCACTGAGAACTGAGTCAGTCAGCAGTGACTAGCAGCCGTGAAATAGTTATGGGTGTGTTGACTTTCCTTGAGAACTTTCTTCTCGTGCCTCCAAAAACCAGTGCTCTGAACTGAATTTGGGCTCCTCGTATGTGCCTCATCCTGTAGCCATTAGTCATAGGAGCAGCTCCTTTCATTCCAATGGGAATGCTATCAGGAATGCAGGCATTCAGACAAAGTCTTTTCTTTTCTAAGCAATTAAAAAAAACAAAAACAGAAAAGTCCCTTTTGATCTAATACATTCCCATTGGTCTTTTAAAAAATTCAAATTGTGCTGGTTAAGGGCATCTTTTTGTCAGATCACCCTCCATCATAATTAGCAGTCCCAACCGAGAAGAAAAGGAGTGAAGGCTAAATGGTGGTTGGATCTCTTAGAAGGGAGCGAGAGCCCCTGCCTACCCCCAACCACTTACGGTTCTGTACAGGTTCCCTGGACCTTGGGTCTGGGCATGTAGGAATAAGCTGAAGCTGTGTTCCCACTGATTGCCCCTGAAAGCAGGTGGACAGGTAGGAACCAGCAGTGGCCGCATAATTGCTTGCTGCCCTCTCAAGCAGATTGGTGATGAGGAGACCAGCGGAGAGGACAATGGGAAGAGCTTTCTCTCTGCTCCACAACAGTGCTGGGTTGCTCGGCTGAGCTGAGGGCTGAGCTGAGGGTGGGCGTTCATTTTTTGCCATGTTATAAACTAGCAGTAACTCTTTTCCCTCAGGAGCAAGAGGGAAGCGTGTGAGGGAGTTGTGCCACAAAGGGGTGTCTCTCCTAGGCCTTCTGCAGGGCTGGTGCAGATTACATGCCACCCCTCACGCATGCCTGTGCCTAAAGTCATATTCCAGCCCGGGACAAGCTTAGACTGTTGCCTGATCTTTAGAGGCAGCCCTTCTGGGATAGAGCACGACAACATGGGCAAACCGGAAATTCTGCTTTCCTCGTCGTATTGCACCTGGTCTGTGTAGAACTATGGGGTTCACGCTCCAGAGCTTCCTGCCTGGGCATCTTCCACCATCATTAACACCCACCCCCTTTTCAAAATAACAGATACTTCTTTTGTGCTCTAATTCTGAAACAACTGTACCGCTGTCCCTTAGCGGCGTGGTGGCTTCAACAGCACATTTGTTTCCCTGGCCAAATTCCATTTCATTGAGTTTATTTAGAATATAACTTGAGCACATAGTCCCTGCCCTAGAGCAGACTAGTGGAGTGACACAGCAGCTAGGAATGTGCAGGTTGCTGCCTTATCAGTCTTCTCAGTTAATCATCTGTAAATGGGTAGCAAAGTCTTAATTGCTGTTCTTTGCACTTAACTCCCATTGATGGCATTGGGATTTGGACAGGTGTGTCAAAGGCATCCTGAGGCAGGCAGGATCAAGTTTAGAGGGAAATTCACCCAAATAGAGAAGGGCAACACAAGAGTCTGCAGCCCACTTTGAACTCAAGTTGCGACTGTGGGAGTGGGCTGCAGCAGTGCAGACAGGCTTCCAAAGCCGCCGGCTGTGGCATGGATTTCTCCATGCCAGATCTCCACTGGCCAGCAGGGAGGCCAGTGATGAGGGTCAAAAGAGGAGCCGAAAGGAACCACATTTATGCAAAGACAGTGGCCTCAACATACCGTGCAAGTGGCCGAGGGAGGCTGAATCAGCTACCCAGTACCCCAGTACATAGGCTGGAGGAATGGCTGTGGGTGGGCTGAGGAGAAGCCTCACATCCTGGCCCCAGGTATGTGGTTTTCACCTCCCAAACTTTGCCTGCATTATCACCACTGCCCAACTGGATAGTAATGACTCCGGCTTTACGCAGGTATCATGCATTTCCCTTGGGGCCCGATCCAACTCCCATGAAAGTCAGTGAGTCTTTTGATTGGCTTACATGGGAGTCGGATCAGGCCCTTACAGCACAGGTCAAGCTTAGGCAATATTCCATGCCTGGAAATGACACAAAATAAATTTGGTGCATATATTATATCAGGAAGAGGAGGTGGATGAGGCATTTCTAGAACAAATAAAAGAAATATCCAAAACATGAGATCTGGTAGGAATGGGGGACTTTAACAACCAGACAATTGTTGGAAAGGTAACACGGCAAAACACAAACTCTCCAGTAAATTCTTGGCATGTATTTCGGACAATTTTTGTTCCGGACAGTGGAGGAAGTCACCAAGGGGACAGGTGTTTTAGACTTGATTCTGACTATCAGGGAGAAATTGGTAGCGAATCTGAAGATGGAAGGCAATTTGAATGAAAGTGACAGATTTCATTATTCTAAGAAAAGGAAGGAGTGAGAGCAGCAGAATTAGGATAATGGACTTCAGAAAAAAACAGACTTTAACAAACTCAGAGAACTGACAGGGAAGGTCCCATGGAAGACAATCTAGCAGAAAAAGAAGTTTAGGAGAGTTGTCAGTTTCTTAAGGAGACAATATTAAAGACACAATTGCAAACTATTCCAATGTGAAGGAAAGATAGAACCATATTGGCCTCTTCCTATCAGGAGCTCTTTAATGAGCCCAAAATCAAAAATGAATCCTACAAAAAGTAGAAATATGGACAATTGCTAAGAAGGCTTACAAAAGAATAGCCCAAGCATATAGGAACAAAATCAGAAAGGCTAAGGCACAAAATGAGTTACACCTTGCAAAGGACATAAAAGGCAATAAGAGGAGGTTCTTTGAATACATTAGAAGCAAGGAACATGTAGGTCCTTTATTTAGAGGAGAAAGAGTGCTAATAACTGATGACATTGAGAAAGCTGAAAAGGTGTTTAATGCCCATTTTGCTTCGGTTTTCACTGAAAAGTTTAATGCTGACCAGATACTCAACAGAATTAATATTACCAACAAGAGGGAATGCATGCAAAGCAAAATAGGGAAACAACAGGTTAAGAAAATTTAGATAAGTTAGATGTATTCAAGTTAGATGAAATCCATCCTAGGATACTTAAGGAACTAGCTGAAGCAATTTCAGAACCATTAGCAATTACCTTCAAGAACTCCTGGAAAATGGTTGAGGTCCCAGAAGAGTGAAGAAGGGCAAATATAATAACTATCTTTAAAAGGGGAACCAAAAGGACCATGGGGATTATAGGCCAGCCAGCCTGACTGGTCAGTATCTGAAAAGATACTGGAACAAATTATTAAACAGTTTGTATGCACCTGGAGGATAATAAGGAATAGCCAGCATGGATTTGTCAAAAACAAATCATGCCAAACCAACCTAAGTTCCTTCTTTTTCAGGATTACTGGCCTAGTGGTTACAAGGGAAGCAGTAGATGTGATATATATCTTGATGTTAGTAAGGCTTTTGAGAGAGCCCTGCATGATATTCTCATAAGCACACTAGGGAAAAGTGGTCTAGATGAAATTACTATAAGGTGGCTACACGACTGGTTGAAAGACAGGACTCAAAGAATAATTATCAATGGTTCGCTGTCCAAATGGGAGGGTGTACCTAGTGGGGTCCCACAGGGATCAGTCCTGGGTCTGGTACTATTCAATATTTACATTAATGAGTTGGAAATGGAGTGCAGAGCACACTGATAAAATTTGCAGATGACACTAAGCTGGGAGGAGTTGAAAGCACTTTGGAGGACAGGATTAGAATTCAAAACAACCTTGACAAATTGGATAATTGGTAGGAAATCAACCAGATGAGATTCAATAAAGACAAGGGCAAAGTACTGCCATTAGGAAGGAAAAGTCAAATGCATAACTACAAAATGGAGAATATCTAGCTAACGTGTAGTATTGCTGAAAAGGAACTGTGGGTTACAGTGGATCACAAATTGAATATAAGTCAACAATGTGATGCAGTTGCAAAAAAGGATAATATCATTGTGGGGTTTATTAACAGGAATGTTGTATGTAAGACACAGGAGGTAATTGTCCTGCACTACTCAGCACTGGTGAGGCCTCAGCTGGAGTACTTTGTCCAATTCTGCGTGCCACACTTCAGGAAAGATGCGGACGAACTGCAGAGTCCAGACGACAGCGACAGAAATGATGAAAGGTTTAGAAAACCTAACCTATGAGGAAAGGGTAAAAAACACATATTTAGTCTTGAGACGAGAAGGCCGGGGTGGGGGACACCTGATAACAGTCTTCAGATAGGTTAAGGGCTGTTATAAAGAAGACGGTGATCAATTGTTCTTCATGTCCAGTGAAGGTAGACCAAGAAGTAATGGGCTTAATCTTCAGCAAGGGAGATTAAGGTTAGATATTAGGAAAAACCTTCTACATATAAGGGTAGTTAAACTCCAGAACAGGCTTCCAAGGAAGCTTGTGGAATCCCCATCATTAGAGGTTTTTAAAGGGTGGTCTAGGTATACTTGGTCTTGCCTCAGGACAGGGGGCTGGACTTGATGGCTTCTTGAGTTCCTTTCCAGCCTTGCATGTCTATGATTACCCATGCATGTGCACTCATATGCAGGCCCACATAACACACACCGAATCTGGCCCCAAAAAGGCTTGTTCTCTTCTTGTGTAAAGAGCAAGAGAGACGGATGTGATCTGAACACAGCTGCTTATTAATCTTTATGACCCCACCACTCCTAACTATTTTGCTGCATTCAGGTTTGTAATGTTGACACCCCCTTTCAAAAGGGCACAATAAAACGAGGTGTGTGGGAGGGGGATCTTTAGCTGTTTTCTTTTAATTTAAATGTTAAACGTTTATAAATGGGACTTTTGGCCACTTTTGGAATTGAAAGCCTGTGGCAGCTTTTTGCATACCACAGTCTTCACAGGAACTAATGCTGCCATTTCATAGAATCATAGGACTGGAAGGGACCTCGAGAGGTCATCTAGTCCAATCCCCTGCACTCGTGGTAGGACTAAGTATTATCTAGACCATCCCTGACGGGTGTTTGTCTAACCTGCTCTTAAAAATCTCCAATGATGGAGATTCCAAAACCTTCCTAGGCAATTTATTCCAGTGCTTAACCACTCTAACAGGAAGTTTTTCTTAATGTCCAACCTAAACCTCCCTTGCTGCAATTTAAGACCATTGCTTTTTGTCCTATCCTCACAAGTTAAAGAGAACAATTTTTCCCCTCCTCCTTGTAACAACCTTTTATGTACTTGAAACTGTTATGTCCCCTCTCAGTCTTCTCTTCTCCAGACTAAACAAACCCATTTTTTTCAATCTTCCCTCATAGCTCATGTTTTCTAGACCTTTAATCATTTTTGTTGCTCTTCTCGGGACTTTCTCCAATTTGTCCAAATCTTTCCTGAAATGTGGTGCCCAGAACTGGACACAATACTAATCAGCTCCTAATCGGGAGATCCTTGTCTTCCAATCAGCTCTGGGGTGGGATTTTTCAGAAGCACACAAGGCTGGTTTAACTGTGTTCCCATTGCAATCAATGGGCGTTTTTCCACAGACTTCAGTGGCAGCATGGTTAGGGTAATGCCGAGGACTTCTGAAAAATACCAACCTAATCAAGAATGGGGAATAAGAAACCTCTCCAGTATAATTTTTAAAAGGACTAATTTTTAAAAGTATTTCATTATGGGGTCTATAAATGATACCTCCTTATTGTATGATAACACAGCTTGTATTTAAATAGCATTTCAGCCTAACTGATCTTTACTATGCAGTATATACATGAACAAACTATTCAAAATAACTAGCGCTTTTCATCATATGATTTCAAAGCAAGTCAATATCATTATCCCCATTTCACAGTTAGGGAAACCGAGGCAGAAATAAGGGAAGTGATGTGCGCAAGGTCACCCAGCAGGCCACTACCACAGCCAGGAATAGAACCTAGATTTCCTGAGTCCCAAACAAGTGTTCTATCCACTAGGCACCACTGCTTCTCTTCTCCATGTTATTCACATTGGGGTTCCCCCCCTCGGAAAACTAAAAGTCAAAACTTTTCATGGAAACGATAAGCTCTAATTAAATCTCAAGGGTTCCGCTTATGTAAGGTTCCTGAGCAAACTATATAAGCAGGGATCTAACTTTGAGCATGTAGTCCCACTGAAGTCAATACATAGAGCTGTTCACATGCTTAAAGTTAGGTGTGTGCTGAAGTATCTTGCTGAATCGGGGCCAAACACAGCTTTGTTATGGCATATGTAACTATCTTGACATTTAAGTGATTACAACTGTCGTTAATGTTGCATGGGGGAGGAGCGTTCCCAAGGGAATTCCCGCACTATGGCCTTGTAAAGTCCCTCCAGGGAAATGACACATTCAACTGACCATGATGCTGCACATTGCATCATAAATTACAATTGTATTCAAACAACCCAGCAATCTTGTGAGCTCTTGCAGACCATGCAATATTCAGTACCGAGCAGCTGCCCCATCTCAAACAGTTCAAGGTCAACCTGAGTAGGGGAGTTCTTCCTGATTCCTTCCTATCTTGCAGACTGTGCCCTGCCGCTTTCACAAGGGTCTTTTAGATCGTGCTGTTCTGCTGGGGGGCATGACGGGAAGGCAGGGGCAGAGGCGGGGTAGCTGGGGAAGGGATGGAATTTTCTGTTGCAATTTTTTTCTTTTCTAAGTAATTTAACTATTGGGAAATTACCATTTTATAAGTGGTTTAGCTGTCTCCTAGACCACACACGCCCCTCAGCTTTGGGCATCAGTTTTAAAGTCTCAAGCCTCAATGCAGCACGTGCCAGGTTCAACTCAGTTCAGGGCAACTTGTGCCTGTATTTCCCCTCAGTGGTGCAGCAAGGGCCCCCACGCTCAGGCTTCCAGCTCCCCAGCTGTTGCCTTTTTTGGGTGGGGGACGGGGACCCATGTCTCACTCCCTTCTGAGCGGGGTATTTCCAGGCCACGCAGTTGCCTGCCTTCACTTTGTTATTCTCAGCAGACACAGGCTGCCCCAGCACGTGCTGGCTTTTTGTTCAGGGACTGATAACAGAGCGATTGTCTGCAGTTATAAGCTGCCAGGCAGTTCTTTCTAATACAAGCCTATTTTATTCTTAAGGTAAAAGCACTACAGAGAAAACCTTTACAAACAAAAAAAGAAGAAGAAGAAGCCCCTACACCAGTGCTAATAAGCTTAGCAGACATCACCCCAACTCGAACATGATCTCTGGCCAGAGCAGTCCTTCAGCACCACACCCAAAGGATTTCCTTTGTGGTCTCAAATTCATCACATCCTCAGCTCAGAACTAGCCCACTCATAACATGTTTAGTTCCAGTGACCAGATATCCCGATTTTATAGGGACAGTCCCAATTTTGGGGGCTTTTTCTTATATAGGCACCTATTACCCCCCATCCCCGTCCCAATTTTTTACATTTGCTATCTGGTCACCCTGTGTTTAGTCCACCCTGTATACTGTTTAGTAACTTTGATCTGGAGTTTCCTAGAGCAGGTAATAAATATACAGTAGCTTCTCGTCAGGAAGGTATAGCTTCAAAAGGGTGGATTAGAGGCGGGTCATTTGCATTCCCTTTCCCCCCAGCTACTTCCTAGGAAATCAATTTCACAGGTATTGTTTCAAAAAGCCCTTTGAAGTTCCTAATACCTTCCAGACATTGCATTAGTGAGTCGATCTCCTAGAGGAGGTACAAACATACAATTCCGCAATAACACAGACAATTGCATTTTTAAAACAATGGACCCCAAAGCTGTTAAAACTAATTCAGCAAGGTTTAACTTAATTCAGTAAAGTTAATTCAGGATATTGTCCATCTGCCACAAAGCGAACTCAGCCATTCATTCACCTTTTGCCCATAGCGTCATAGAAGTGTAGGACTGGAAGGGACCTCGAGAGGTCATCTAGTTCAGTCCCCTGCACTCCTAGCATGACTAAGTATTATCTAGACCATGGTGGCATGCAGCATGTGTTCTCTTCCCCCAGAAGCAGCTGATGTGGTGTGTGTGTGTGTGAAATAATCCAAGCTGGATAATATATGTATATACACATTAAATATTATCACTGTTTTCTAGTAGTAATTGTCATTGGCCAGATATTCAGCTGGAGTTAATCAGCAGAGCTCCATTGAAACCCATTTACAATGAAATCGACTCTGATTTACACTGAGTGAGAGTCTGGTCCCCAAAGTGCATAAGGATACAACATAAGCAGGCTCCCAGCAGACTCTGTACTGCAGGGGTTCTCACACTTTTGCCTACCCCTGGTTTTAACAGAGAGAGTTGGGTCAGCGCCTCAGCTGCTGTAAATCAGTGTATTACACTGATTCACACCAGCTGATGATCTAGCCGACTGTTGTCTCATGGACACCTGCTCTCCCTTTCATTATTGCATAGGCCGCCTTTTTTGCCATTTCTGTAGCAGCTACTGGAATTGGGCCTGGGGAGAAATAATATTAGAAGAGTCTTTAATGTAGACATGCCGGCTCCAGCTTTTTTGCCGCCCCAAGCGGTGAAGCAAAAAAAAAAAAAAAAAGAAGATAAAGCCAATCGGCGGCACTTCGGCGGCAGCTCAATCGCGCCGCTTCATTCTTCGGCGGCAATTTGGCGGCAGGTCCTTCGCTCCCTCTCTTCCTCTTCGGCGGCACTTCGGCAGCAGCTGAAAGAGGAAGAGAGGGACTGAGGGACCCGCCGCCGAATTGCCGCCGAAGACCCGGACGTGCCGCCCCTTTCCATTGGCCGCCCCAAGCACCTGCTTCCTGCGCTGGTGCCTGGAGCCGGCCCTGAGTGTAGAATGCAGGCAGAGGCAGTGTGCTGATGGAGTTTAGCAGCTGGAAACAAGAAGAGTCAGCACCATGTGAACTGGTTCTCTGTAGACCATCAGAAAAGTCTCCGCTGTTTGAGAACCACTGTAATTATTGTATGCCTCTAGGCACTGCTATTAAGGTTTGGGGGGGGTTGCACATGCACAAACTATAGACCAGATCCTCAATCAGCCCAGCTCCATTGGCTTCAAAATTATGCTGATTTATATCACCTGAGAATCTGGCTGAAAAGAACCAAAGTCTTGCAAGAATGCATGCACTCTTGTGGGTTTGAATCGGAAAAGCGAACACCATTGGCAGGCATCTGACTGGCAAGCGATAACTGCCCTTCCTGCTGCTTTGCATAAATGTCTTTTGTATTTGGCACTGACCGAGTCAATATTATGTTGCAATATTTACTGTGTGAGTCTGAATGCACGTAATAGGGACTCTGGCTCTCAGATAGAGAGTGATTTAGCAAGTGATTAAAAAAACAAAACTGACCTTTCCTCTGTCAAGTGCTTGTTTACTTGCAAGGTTAGTTCTCTGCCACAGGGTTCTTGGCTCCTTTTCGTTACTGAGCTGTCTTTCACACAAACTCTTTCCCCAGTGCCTAGAGAACGGAACAATAGAGTTACAGATTCACATAATAAAGAGCAGAGGGAGAGAGAAATCGCAAGGTACAGAAGAAAGGGAGAAATTATGGGGCAGATCCTCAGCTGCTGTACATCAATGTACCCCCGTTCAGAGGCAGTATGATAGCAGCTGAAGATCAGGCCCACTATGTTTTCAGATAAGAAAGAGTCAGGGTCAGATCCTGGCCTCCAGCTCTAAACTCTGTGCATTGTTTCACCTTTGCATGACTGGCTCCCCTCCCTGAGGTGTAGATGTTCAGTGGTAGGCTGGGGGTGGGAGGGAGTGGGGCTGGATGGAGTTGTGTTCCACACTCCCTGGTTGGCAGAACTGTCCCCAGGTGACTGCTCTAGGTGGCATAACTTAGAGTAGCCCTTAGGCCTTTCTGAGTTATTACATGGGCCATTTCAGGCTCTGGTTGAGCCCGGAAGCAGGAAGATGCCTTGGAGGCACCATTCTCCCATCCCAGGTCCCGTGCTTAGCACAGATTGGCCAGACCCGGGAATCTGGCCTGTGTGTGGGAGGCAGAGGGATAGTGGAAGGCAGTTTCAAACTAACAGGAGCTGCAGAGAAGAAGGCTCTTGCACCAACAACCAAAGCTACTTGGGGGCTTGTACTTCAGGCTCAGTTCAGATGTAAACAAATATTGCTGCCTCTTCTGTCTCCTGAGGCAATTGTCAAAGGCTTTAATAGACTCTTTTGATGCAAATATTACATACACAGGAGGGCCTCTGTTCTCCATGATTTGTCTTGTCTCAATCAACTGAACACTAACTGCTTGTGAATCTATTCGCAGGTTGCAGATGAAAGCATGTCTAGATTCCTAAAGCAGCAGACATCACCTATTTGTAAGTTTGCCAGTCCTTTCCTTCGTCTATAAAAGCTTCCGTTCACTCACGTGTCCACTGGGGGTGGTACCTGCTATTGCAAATTCCTCACGGCAGCTAAATGTAGGAGCAATACTGAAAGGCAGTGTTTTTGTAACTGGGTCAGCCCCAGGATATTAGAGACAGGGTGGGTGAGGTAATATCTCAAAAGAGTTTCTCTCTCACCAAGAAAGTTGGTCCAATGAAAGATATTACCTCACCCTCCTTCTCTTTCCACTATTTGGAAATGCACTTTCCCAGGGCTATCAAGTAGAGACACCTGCCTTCTCTACTAACAACTAAGGATTCCAAGGGGTTCAAATGCCCATGTGTAATTGTAACACCCACAAACCCCAGTCATCAGCGAGCAGGATCGAACCTGGGACCTCTGGAGCTTAGGGCATGAGCCTCTACCGCATGCGCTAAAAGCCAACTGCTTCTTAGCTAAGGCTGTAGAGCAGACTCCTTATCTCTCTCTCTCTCTCTAGATGGGACACTAGGTGGGACAGAACACCACACCCAGAAGGTGTGTGGGTTACATAATGACCTTTAAACTTCTCTCCTCCCTGCCGGAAATTGGGAAGTGCAGTAGAGGGGGCGTGGGAGGGTGTGTAGAGAGATATGACCCATAAACACAAACATCCGAAGACAAAGGCTCCTGGGGACAGATTCTGAGAAACCCGGGACAATGAGCACAGGAGGGGTTGGGCAAAGGTGACTTTCTGCCCTCTTTCTGCAGGCCCGATTGGCTGCCTAGGAGCCGCACTGCAGCCCAGCATCACTTGTAGTAGGAATAGCTATGTGAATGCTAACCCTTTGTTTCTGCTTGCTGTCATTTGACTCGCTGGAGGGGGCCAGAGAACTGTTCCTTTTGGAACAGAGGGTCTGGGAAATCCAGTGGATCAGGGGCTGGGCACTCCACTGAGGTGTTCGGAGATTGCAGGTTGACTATCGTTAACCTGTAAAGAGAGAACGGGGCCTATGTAGGCCTGGAAGGCCCTAGTTCCCAGAGACTAGAGGGGTAGGGGAACTGACCCACTGCGGTCACAGACAAGCTTTCCTTCCGTTAAGGGCAGGTGGTAGGGAGGCGCTTCACACCACTGGGTAACCCTTGAGAAGCATCACAACATGCTCCTTCCTGACCCAGCTACGCTCCCAGCATGTCCCCTAGAGTTGGGCTTTGAGGACAATGTGCAAGGTCACTAATATCAGGCCTATGCTGCTTCTGCCCAGAGGGACTTCTTCCCCAGCAGCTCCTTCATGGGCCCTGTACACTGCCGAAACAGCGTATAGGAGCCAGAGTGGGGGCCAGATCAGGTTCCTTTAGAGGAAAAGGAATTGCTTAGTGTGGTGCAAAAGGGTGTAACTAGAAGCCAAAGGAGATTAAAGTCCGAGAAAGTAAATTCAGGTTGAATGTCGGGAAAAGCTTCCTGCCCGTGAGATCTGTTATGCTATAGATCAGTCTCACCTGCAAAGGGGTAGAAGCCCTATCACTTGTATTATCTTCAAATTAGATTTCCCAAAGGAACCGTCCGGAGGAGGATGGGGTAGGTGACCTCGCAAGGATGCGGCAGCTCTTTGTCCCGCTAAAGGGACTTCATACTGCTCTACAGTGCAACCCAGTCCTAAAGCCATCACATCTGGCGAGTGGAGAACGGCACAAGGGAATCGTCTCGTAGCTTCTATGCCAACTCCATCCCAGTTCCCAGGATAGGGGACATATCTGGGGGACAACTCTCCCCCCAGCGATGCCCAGATGCTGGGATGGGCAATAGGCAACCAGGTACAAACAGCCCTGTGGCTACTCTCGTCCAGTGGTTCCCAAACTAGGGCCACCGCTTGTTCAGGGAAAGCCCCTGGCGGGCCGGGCCGGTTTGTTTACCTGCCGCGTCCGCAGGTTCGGCCGATCGCGGCTCCCACTGGCCGCGGTTCGCCGCTCCAGGCCAATGGGGGCTGCGGGAAGCGGCGCAGGCCGAGGGACGTGCTGGCCGCCCTTCGAACGCGGCAGGTAAACAAACCGGCCTGGCCCACCGGGGCTTTCCCTGAACAAGTGGCAGCCCTAGTTTGAGAACCACTGGTCTAGTCTACAGCAGGGAATAGTCCAGCATCCACAAGGAACCAGAATTGGGGGCCGCAGGGTGCACATGTGGCTTAAAGCCACCTTTGCAAACCCCCTCCTGAGCACAGCTCAAATGCTTCCCAGGTTCTGGGATGTCTTTTCCATCTTTATCATCTGCAATGCTATGGGCTAAATCCTCTTGCGGCACACGCTCCTGCAATCCCATCAAAGTCCCAGGAAGTTTGGGCAGGGTTAGAGCTGAAGGGTTGGGCCGAAAGTGAAGGTTTGAGTCAATAGAAAACATAAGTGAAGGGAAAGGCTTGTGGTAGATAACAATCTACATCTGAATCAACTTCCCTGTGCGGTGTTGTCTGTGGATATGTATTAGCAGGAGTGTTGTAAGCAAGACACGAGAAGTAATTCTTCCGCTCTACTCCGCGCTGATTAGGCCTCAACTGGAGTATTGTGTTCAGTTCTGGGTGCCACATTTCAGGAAGGATGTGGAGAAATTGGAGAAAGTCCAGAGAAAAGCAACAAAAATGATTAAAGGTCTAGAAAACATGTCCCCTGAGGGAAGATAGAAAAAATTTAGTTTGTTTAGTCTGGAGAAGAGACGACTGAGAGGGGGCATGACAGTTTTCAAGTACATAAAAGGTTGTTACAAGGAGGAGGGAGAAAAATTGTTCTTCTTAACCTCTGATGCTAGGACAAGAAGCAATGGGCTTAAATTGCAGGAAGGGAGGTTTAGGTTGGATATTAGGAAAAACTTCCTAACTGTCAGGCTGGTTAAGCACTGGAATAAATTGCTTAGGGAGTTTGTGGAATCTCCAACATTGGAGATTTTTAAGAGCAGGTTGGACAAACATCTGTCAGGGATGGTCTAGATAATACTTAGTCCTGCCTTGAGTGCAGGGGACTGGACGAGATGACCTCTCGAGGTCCCTTCCAGTTCTATGACTCTATGATATTAGTGCTGCTAAGGACTCTGTGCAGGGAAAATGTAGCTGCACGTGAAAGCCAACCCCAGCTCACTCTTGCTCTGTGGGCCAGACTCACAGGGGCCCTGTGGTCCCTTTCATGCCAGTGCAGCTGGTGCAAAGAAGCCAAAGTCCACCATTCCCCCACCCACTCCTTTCAACATAGGAGGTCTATACATGCCTCCTCAGCAATGGTCATGCAGTGCAGGGAGTGTCAGGGAGGCTCAAGGGCAAGCGCTGGTTAGAGGAGAGAGGTGTGGATGGGAGGCCAGGTGGGGAAGGAAGGGAGGAGGAGAGGGTGTGGCTGTGGCAGAGCACAGGCAGGCTTGAGGAAGCAGTGGAGGGCTGGGGGACAGAAAGATGGCATAAGAGGGGGAGTGGCTGGGTTGGTGCTGCAGGCCCTGAATAAGGGATGTGCAGACTACTTCCTGCCCTGTGGCTTTTTGAGGACAATCGGACTATATTAGTATTGAAATGGCAGAACGACAAAGGATGCCCTGGTGCATGCTGAAATCTAATTCAAAGAAGAGGTTTTTGCTTTGCTTTTCGGGGGGGGTGGAGGGGGAGGACGGTGTTTGTTTTAAAAGGATTTGCCAAGTTCTCACAAGCCTTGCAGTGCAATTGACATGTCCTGGTGCTTGTTCAGTGAACGCATGAGCTCTGTCCAAAATTCCATTCCTGCCTGCCACAAAAAACAAAAAAGCCAGCCTAGACAAATAACTTGTAAAACAGTCCCAGGCGGAAATGAAGAGGGACTGCACAGATTCTCTCTGTGAAGAATCAGACTCGGATGTTTGCAAATGTTCTTTTTTTTTTTTTTAATTACAGCTTTAGTATCCCGTGCAGAAAAGCCAAGAGCACACCTGACAGGTAATGTAACTGTTCAAAAATGATATGCCTCCCTGGGTTGTTGTCACTAACATTTGCACTGCACAAAAGCTCAGCTCCAAAACGCACATGCCTGATGGAAACTGACAGTCAGACGTTGCAAGGCAGGAAATGTAGGGGAAAGAAAGTCATCTCCCGTTTACACTCTCTGGGCCAGAGCTCAAGCGGGTTTCACTTGACTTAGCCTTACTGAGCTATGGTGATTTATACCAGGTGAGGATCTGGCCCTGTGCTCATACAGAGTGTCTGCAAAGCTGGGCACTTTATGAAAGATTCTCTTTATGGTTTTAAAAGGCTGCTTACAAAATGAACACTCGGGCTGGCGGCCGTTAGCAACTGCTAGAATTATCTCGGTGCTTAAATCAATGGCTGGTATTTTACTCTTCTGCTGTACTTAATGGGAATATTTAAACATAAAGGGCCTGGTTGTAGTCTCATTGTGATGTGAATCAGGAGTAACTCCACAGCTGTCAGTCAATGGAGCTAGAGCAGTTTAAGGGACAGGAGAACCAGACCTTTAATATTCCATAAGCATCACAGTCTTGATTCTCTTCACTTACACCTTTTCCATGCCAGTATAACTCTATTGACTTCAATGGAATCACCCCTGATTTACACCAGCGTGTGCAAGAGGAGAATTAGGCTCAGTTGTGACTCTCACGAGTCTGAGCAGTGCTGAGGAGGGGGAGGTGCCGGGCGGGAGGTGTTATGCCTTTCTCAAGGGCAGGAGTGGAGGGTGTCACAAGCAATAGGAAAGGCTGAGGGAGCAGGCTGAAGGCTGCTCTTTGCTACACCCTGCTTAACAGGTGTGGCCAGCATTACCCCCAGCCATGCCCTCATGGAGCTTGTCAGGTACATCTACTCTGCAATAAAAAACTCATGGCACCGACTATCAGAGCTCGGGTCAATGGACTCGGGCACACAGGGCTTGGGCTATGGGGCTAAACACTGCAGTGGGCTCAGGCTCTGAGAACCACCCCCCCCCCCATTGTGAGGTTTCAGATCCCAACCTCCAGCCCACGCCTGCACGTTGACACTGCAATTTTTAACGCTGCAACCCGAGCCCTCCAAGCTCAAGGCAGCTGACACGGGCCAGCCGCGGCCATGTGGAGGGTCTTTTATTGCAGTGTCAAGGTACCAGACCAGGGGATGATGCTTGGTTCCTCTGTAGATGGGCTGAGGGGCAAGGGACTCTCGGTATGCTCTCAACCCCTTTGTAGTACACCCTTTTGAGGGAGGGGCATAACTGAACCCTAAACTGAGAGAACCCGGGGGCAAGGACATAATGGAGAAAGTCAGTGGCAGAATGGCTGCCAGATGCGGCTGTGATGATTTGAGAACTTTGTGGACGGCTTCCAAGATCCACTCCCTTTCCCTCTGCCATGGCCTGACCTCCCGGAGTGGACTCTGGCCGTGATTCCAAAAAGCACTCAAAGCACACAAGTAACGTTAAGCATGCGGGTAACCCCATTGAAGTCAATGTGCAAAGTTGTGCATGTGCTTAAGCACTCCACTGAATCAGGGCCTAGGTTCCTATAGCTCTCAGTTGCAGGATTTTGCTCTCTGGGTTTGTCCTTAAGTTCCTGGCTAATGCTAGATTGTGTCTTTTGATCCTTTTCCATGCCTTTTACTAATACGGCAAACCTTTCCAAATTTTTCAACACAACAGTGCAGATTTGCAGGAGAACAAGGTCCCATTCATTGATAAAACAGTCATTTGTGGTGCACAGCCAGTGTGACATAGTAGCAAGAGACACTGGGCAAGAGACAGTCCCTCTTGCATGACTGCTGGCTCAGAAGATAAGACTGTAGCTCTGTACTCTTGATGAATTAACTTCAAAAGCTTGTGTGATGTTCCCTTTGCTTCAGGGAAGCACCCAACAGTTGAATCAAGTTTCTTTCAATCCCTTGAATTTACAAAATCTAGCTGGAAATTACCAAAGATTTCTGGTCCTCCTTGATCTGCCGTTTGGGCACATTCACTAGCTTGTACCTCCAAGTGGAGAGGAGCAAGAAAAGGAAAATGACAAATATGTTTTCAAGAAGTTTTCCTGTCTGTTTTGAAGCTCTGGAAAGGTTTGATTTGAGCCATAAGGCAGAGGGTCTGTTCTTATTTTTCCTGTCCCTACCCTTGTCACTGAAACTACATTCATAGAAGATCAGGGTTGGAAGGGACCTCAGGAGGTCATCTAGTCCAACCCCCTGCTCAAAGGGGAGCCAATCCCCAAACGGCCCCCTCAAGGATCAAACTCATAACCCTAGGTTTAGCAGGCCAATGCTCAAACCACTGAGCTATCCCTCCCCATTCATTCTGATCACTTGGGGGGGGGGAGGGGGGAGGAGGAGGAATGATAGTCACTACTAAATTGTTAACGAACAGCTATCATAGTGTGGTGGTATCTGAGCATTTCCCTAAGACAGTGTAGGAAACAACTGTCCTGTTACTGGTTGGGAACAGCTGGCCTTTTAAGGGTGACCACTGAACTTCCAGAGCCTGATTTAGGCCACTTTGGTAACACACATTACAGTCACACTCACTTTATGACTGTCAAAGGGCTGGTCTACATTGAAAACTTACCTGGCATAGCTGTGTCCTTCGGGAATGTGAAAAATCCACACCCCTAAGAGATGTACTTATGCCAACCTAACCCCTGGTATAGACAGCGCTAGGTGAATGGAAGAATTCTTCTGTTGACCTAGCTACCAGCTCTTGGGGTGGTGGCTTAACTACAGTGATGATCTAATGCTATAGTGAATAGAATCAGAACCATAGATTAGGGCTGGAAGAGACCTCAGGAGGTATCTAGTCCAACCCCCTGCTCAAAGCAGGACCAATCCCCAACTAAATCATCTCAGCCAGGGCTTTGTCAAGCCGGGCCTTAAAAACCTCTAAGGGTGGAGATTCCACCACCTCCCTAGGTAAAATACATATTTATACTTAAAATACTACAGCTGAGCTGCTGTGGCATTTTAAGTGTAAACACAACCTCAACTAAATAAGAAAGAGGGCCTAGCAGAGCCCGAGCTGCCCCCAGTAAATCCAGTTTAATCTTACAGATTCTGGGTCAGATTCTGAGGCTGTTTGGAGCTGCTATAGTAGCACAGAGGAGCTTTAAATTTATCCTAAATACCAGGCACAGCTGATGTGGCGCACTCCAGTGTAGGGGCCATGCTAGGGTTGGTAGGGAGCTGCATACATAGAGACCCTGCACTCCAGCATCCCCAGCTGCTGAATTAGCCCTCGGAGAGGGTGGGGTGGGGAGGGAGGGGGTTATTGCAAGGTGCTGCAAATTAGAGCAGGCCCAAGGCTGCTCTAATTTATACCAGGGTTTGAACACCCCCTGGAAGCCCTGGGGAAGTGAGAGGTAGCAGACAGCCATTTGCTTCCCCTAACCTCTGTTTCTATACCAAACAGAGCTCAGCTGGAGCCAAAGATCTGAGGACACTCTTCCTTCCTTCCATGCCAGATGCTATTGCAATCCTTGTCTTCCCCCACACATCTGTGTGCTTTACCTTTTTCTGGAGAAAAGTTAGAATGAACTAGAGCTCAAAATCCATTATTGCAGAGGCTACTTTCCGCCATCGTAGCGTTATATTGCTCAGTGAATACACAAGGCATTATGGCTCATTCTCCTCTTATGGATTATATATTACCAGAGGAGAAAAACAGTGCTAGCCAGTAGTTGTTGCAATGTTCTGGAAATGGGGTTTCAGACCAGATTGGGTAGGTTTACACAGCCTAGGGCAGTGAGTCTCCCAACCCAGGTCTGGACTAGCAGGGCTCATGCTAGTGCTCTAAAAAGAACTGTGTAGACAGTGCTTTGAAATTGTGACTCGGGCTGGAGTTCGGGCTCCGAAGCCCACCCCCCTGCCCAGGCTTCAGAGCCCAAGCCCTGACTGCAAAGCGCTGTCTACACGTATATTTGTCGAGTGCTATCACATGCCCCATTAGCCCATCAGTCGATGTGGGCTGGAAGGCTTGCTTCTGCAGGCTGTGTAGACCTCCCCATCCTGACCTGTTCTGAGCCCCCAGTACTTCCAGGGAAGTTAACAGGAGCTGAGGCATCTCTCAGCCACACGCCCTTAATCCTGTTCCTTGTAGTAATTATGTGTGATCTTGTTGAATCTCGTACCACACAGGGCATACTTAGCACTTAAGTCTGGAAGAATTCCAAAGCTTTTCTTTTCTGTACCTAATTCATCCACTTCCCCCGAAATGGAATGATATGGAAAGAGAGCAAACATTCAGTATTAACCCACGCTCACACAAAAGAAAAGGTCTCATCTCCTGGAAATCAGTTGCCTCTGTCTTGCTTGTTTGTTTATCAGTAGCCTTATAAGTCTCTTTTTATTGCCCAGAGAAGTCAGATGTTTTACTTTTCTCAGCTGCCTCTGTCTTCTTGTTTGTTTATCAGTAGCCTTATAAGTTTCTTTTTATTGCCCAGAGAAGTCAGATGTTTTACTTTTCTGAGCTGCAACTTTACCGCAACAATTTTTTGTGACAAACACCGTTACTAGGAAAGCTGACTGCCATTCCCTAGCAGAAATCACTCCTATAAATAAAATATAGGGCTCTTGTTTTCCTAGCTACTTGCCTGAGCTGTTTTACAAATGGGGGAAGAGAGATGATCAAAACAGGAAGGGTAAAAGTCCCACTATGCCTCATCTCCTCCCTCCAAACCCTGCAAAAACCAGAACACGGGAATTGCCAGATGGAATCAGACCTGGGGTCCATCTGCTCCAGTGTGCTGTCTCTGACAGCAGCTGGCCCCATCTGCTTCCGGGGAAGGTACAAGATTATCCCACATCTGCCTACTGTGGGGTAATCTGCCCCCAATAGAAACCTCATTGAACCCTTCATAATTAGAGATAGGTTTAAGCCACAAAAATAGTTTTGTATGGGACACACAAGGAGGATAATCTACCAAGATTCCACATGACTTTGGGACAGTGTTTGCAGGTGGAGTTGCCACCTATCTGGATTAGATTAACACCAAGGGGCTGATCATTTGTGGTCAGAAAAGATTCCATGTCACTTTTTCTCAAGGGCTGTCCTGGCTAAATATAAGTTAGGGTATTTATAGACTGAAGGGTCCCTTGGATATGGGGTGTCTCATTGATCACTGTCCTGCACCATTATGTACAGTTGCTGTAATCATTCACACAGGTGCCCCAGAGCTGGCTGCATTTTAGGATGATGTGTTGATATAAACATGAAACTGGTGTGAAATGGTGCATTGGGCCTTGGGGGGGGGGGGGGCAAATCCTTCTACACACTGGAGTGAATTTCCCCCTTTGATGTGACCAGACTGCAGCCTGAGGAAGGATTGTCTTGTGGGTAAGTGCTGGCCTAGAATTCAGGAGATCTGAGCTTTATTCTCAGTTTCCAAAGACTTGCTGTGCGGCATCAGGTCTAATGACACCAAATGGCTTAGTTCCTGGGTGCTCAAACTGAGACACCTTAAAGGGGCCCTTCTCTGAAAATTAGGTCCCTTTACAGCGTCTCAAGGTGGGCACCCAAAATGGCTAGTTGTGTTTGAAAATCTGGCCATAATCACCCTGTGCCTCAGTTTTCCATATGTAAAATGGGGGTAATAATATTCCTTTCCTCTGACCCTTTGTTTGCCTTGTCTAGCTAGCCGGTAAGCTCTTTGGGGCAGATACTGTCTCTTACAATGTGTATGTAGAGTGCTTATCCTAGTGGGGCTCTGATTTCATGTGGGGCCTCTGGGCGCTACAGTAATACACATCAGAGTGAACCCTTACTAAAGAGAATGTGCTGGCCAGGTTGTTTTCTTTTGAAGGACTCCATCGCCCGAGTTATGCTCACTGCCACACATCCTGCTTGAACAGGCGAACTAACTGATTTCTTTCCTCTCTCCTTTACCTCCTCAGTTAAGAAACAAGATCTTTCTCCCCCCCCGGGAAACCAGTTTCCAGTTCTCCAGTGGGAACACGAGCGAGGCTTAGCCTTCACCAAGAACAACATGAACTACATCAACAAGTCACTGGTGATTCCAAAGGCCGGGGATTACTACATCTACTCTCAGGTCACTTTCCGAGGGCCCACTCCAAATCACAATAAACCAGTTTCCATAACGCAGACCATCACCAAAGTCACGGACAGCTACCCTGAGCCTACCCAACTACTGACTGCCACCAAGACTCTGTGTGAGATGGGAAGCAACTGGTTCCAGCCTATTTACTTAGGGGCAGTGCTTTTCATGGAGGAGGGGGACAGGCTGATGGTCAATGTTAGTGAAATCCAATGGGTGGATTACACTAAAGAAGACAAAACATTCTTTGGTGCTTTTTTACTGTAGGCTTCTGACAGCAACCAATAAGGGCTGCTCCTAGTTAGGGTCCTGAATCAAATGTATCACTAAAGTCACACAGGAGTGTCCTAGTGCCGAGCATCTGTGCTCTCAAAAGCAGTTTCCTTACCTGTATTCTCTTTCACCTGTGTGGCTGTGGTGCCCATCATTATCCTTGGGGGAAGGAAAGTTGAATTAAATGACACATCACCAAATAGATCACACCACACCAAACCACAGAAAAACATAGAGAGGCAGAGGAGAGAAAAATACATTTCCATGCTAAAGCTAGGAACCTCTTGAATATCTACAAGTGGGGCATAAATAGTTTATAGGTGACAGGGAACAATAAGCTCAAACAAATCAACTAAGCCTATATTCCACCTCCAATAAACAACCCCCTTTGCCTTAAACAACCACTTTAAACTGTCCAAGTTTCCAACGTAATTTTGTTTGACCTTTCTTCAGATCGCCCCTTTCAACAGGCAATTACTTCTTGGCACTCTCTTAAAAATAGATTTGCTCAGTACTTTGTACTAATATAGAAACGTAAATCTTCAAGGCACTATGTAAATCATTAAGTGTTTAATTAATCCCGAACAACTGCCCTGGGAAGTAGACTAAAATGATTTCTTGCAGTTTGCAAAACAAACCAACAAACAAAAACATTACTGATATTTTTTTCTCCCAAGAAATTTTGCAGAAATTGTGGGCTATGTTGTTCTGGATCCATATGCTTCCCAGAAATGGCTCTTTTTATAGCATTTCTAATGGGTTGTCCATTTTTACACTGGAGCACGCAAAATGTTAATGTTTCATTGTAAAAATTCATCTCACTATGAAAAAAGTCCTAATATTAGAACATGATGAAAAACTGGGTCAGGAGGAGAAATCTTGGGGGGGAAGGGGGGAAAATGAGATTTGTATTGAAATTTTGAGCAAAAATTTCAGAAACATTTCAAATTTTGAAAACTTTCAACCTGCTGTACAACAGGTAAGTGTAGTCACTCAGAATAGGGACCATTTTGAAAATGTGTTATGTTCCCTCAAAAGTGACGTTTTGGTTTGGTAGCTTTTTGAGGAAAGAAACCACAACATTTCAGAAATTTCCATAAATTGAAAACAAAATGCCTTCCCCCCCTCTTCCAAGATGGCCAGCACTCCCCTATACCCAGATGCTCACTCCTGCAGTGATTTCTGAAAGGAAAGGCTGCTGTAACTTTTTCTAGGCACTAGGCTGGCTAGCACCTAGTGGTTCCTCTACACAGAGAGCGGGGTCAATGTCACAGCAAAAGTGGGAGTAGGAGGTGTAGCCAGGAGCAGAACTCAGGAACTTTCCAACGCTAGTCTTTTGCTCAGTCTTCTAGGTCATACTGTCAGGGAAATTCCCTGGCTTTCCCGCCACTCCTGTGGTAAACAATTCACTGGTGACTATTCAAGTCATGTTCTAATAGACTGAAGCTTTATATTCTTAAGTGCCTCTAGGCCCCAAGCTCAGTCATGTAAAGAACCCAAATAATTAATTTTGCAGCAAGACACACTCTCTCTCTCACTGGAACTTCCTCCACTTTCAACATGTCTTTCCATGTGATCAGTGAAAGTGAGACTGTGTTATACATGTGCTCAGAGTGCTTTGCTGGATTGCATTTTGCTAAATGTAGCTGAGATATATTTTCCTTCCAATGCAAGTGCATGCCTCTCATAAACCAATAATGGGAATCACACACATTAGAGAATTCTAGAGATCCTGACAAGGTTTAAAGAACAGGAGTACTTGTGGCACCTTAGAGACTAACAAATTTATTTGAGCATAAGCTTTCGTGAAGTGGGCTGTAGCCCACGAAAGCTTATGCTCAAATAAATTTGTTAGTCTCTAAGGTGCCACAAGTACTCCTGTTCTTTTTGCTGATACAGACTAACACGGCTGCTACTCTGAAACCTGACAAGGTTTAGTTGATGAGTTCAAATTTAAGGTCCTTATATATACACACACACAACATATATAATGCAGCTAGACTGGCAAGGAAGCCAGTCTGTTCTCTCCATTGCATTCCTCCTTCTAGCAGGAGATAGCTTATTGTTGCATTAGCGTATCTGACAAAATTAATAGAATATAGGCTCTACCAGAGTGTGGTGTAGGGGAGGAAGAGAAAAGAGCCAAGGCAAGTTGAGACAAGCGGGTGTGGGGGAGATGGAGAGAGAGACGCATGGAAGGAGACAAAATGATGCAACAGTATCATGGTCTGAGCATTGCCTCCATGTCTCTGTACAAGCACATTAGTGCTGGAAAACTGGCTTTGCTTCAGGTTAGTTGCAAAGGTTCTCCATCTTTTTCTTACTGCAAACCCCTTTGTACGAGAAGAACCCTCCCATGGCCCTCTCCTCCATCCTTCCCATCTCCCTATCACCTGGCTCTCTTAATATCTATCTTAGAAGGCATCTATCACCATGATACTGATGCATCCAAAAACAAGAAGCACTGAACATGCCCCACGAGAGCTTGGATATTGCCATGCTCCCAACTTCCAATTTTTTTTTTTTTAAACTGGTCTTCTCTTTTTGCCTCCTGTTTTTCTCCTCCTAGTTGCCTCATTGTGAGTTAAGCCCAAGGAAGGTACCACTGGTAAGCTAAGACGCTCTCATCACAGCGCACCTGTCCAGGACCGGTAATTTTCAGCAGCCTGATATTAGCACTTCTGTGAAGTGTGTCCATGAAGGCAAAATTCAAGCAGTCCTATGACAGTTATAGAAATCCACAGAGCTCTTTGTTTCTAGAATGGGGTGCTGTGGCATTATTCTTTGATCATGATGCAATCCCAATAGATTTCTACACCTGATTGAAATATATATAAAAATCAAGTCATCAATTCTTAATGCCTGGTGCACTAAATCATGGTAAAATGAGTTTAAGGGAAAGGAGTGAAACGTACAGTACATGGTATATAAAAAAAAGACTATTGGAGATATTTATATATAGATAAATAGATATAGATATATTCTGTTCATGTTCATTCTCTAGGAAGTCATAGAGCAATAATAAGTCTTTCCTCACATGAGACGCATACAATTTCTTTCCAGTGTATATTTATCATACATTTCACAGCCCAAAATATTACCGGCCGCAGTCCCAGATTAGCTGTCAGTACTCCTCACCCTGTTATCCACAAAACAAACCCATATTTATTTTCCAGGAGTCTGTATTTATAGTCCACTTAGTGTAGGCTTTCATATGCAACTCCTCTTTGTGCTATCACATTTATGTACATAAGTGATTTTTCTTGCGTCACTTGTTTTAAAGTGGCGGTGGCATATTAACCCTGCACATAATCTCCAGTGGAAACTTTCTCTGTTATTTGGGCTTCTGTAACAATGATGGTGACCAGTATGTATAAAAAGAAACTGATTCTGATCTCACTTCCACGGGTGTATATCAGGAGTATCTCCACTGAGAGGATAATCAGATCCAGGCAGTTAAGAATGGTTGCAAAAAGCATGTAAAAAGTACAATGGGAAACAAATTTTTTAAAAGTTGATTGAAACTTTGAGACACTGTCAAGTAAGCTTGAGCTGAAACTTTGGATTTTGTAAAAGTTTTTTTTGTTTGTTTTACAAAACTGAATATGAACAATAATGTTCTAAAAGCTTTTCTGATTCGATACCCTGGAAATATTTTTTTCTAATTTAAATCATCCCCTCACAGATTGGGAAACCCACAGACATCAGAATTGTTCTAATGCGCGAGCAACAGAGAATGAAACTGACTATCAACCCCAGTCCTGCACACACTTAGGTGTGCATAACTATAACGACATGAGTTATTCCATTAAAGTTAATGGGCTCCTCACATGCTTACGGCTAGGCATGTGGCTAAGTGTTTGAAGGACTGGGGCCGACAGGCAGAAAATGAAATTGAACAGCCCAGTGAGTGAAATGCATAAAGGAAACAACCGCCACAAATAGTGAAAAAGAAATTATGTTTTTTTAAATGATTTAGACCATGATCCTACAAGGCAATTCTCTTGGGCAGACCCCTGACTGCAAAGGGAGTCTCCATGGCCATAAGGAAGTGCCTGCAGAGATCAGATGAAAGGATCAAGGCATTAAATCACAATTATGTGTTATTAGAAACAGATTATGACAATTTTTTAAAGAAATCTGCTTTTTCACCTTGACAGTGTCTCCCTCCAAGTCACAATGTGCTTTGTTTAATTAACATCCTGGCTGGCCCATCATTTCAAAAGAGAACTAAGGAGAAATGTCATTCTTTAAAAGAATCAGATTGAATGTCACAAATATTTGCCCGATGTGGGTGTTAGAGACCAGTATAGCATTTTGCTATAGTAATATATTTTCATATAAATAACTATTATCTTATAGTACAAGCTGTTTCCTTCAAGGTAGAGTAGACTTGGCTTACTGTTTCCAAAGTTTTATAATAAAAATTTTAATGAACTATATGCAACTGTAATTCTGAGCTGATTTCGGTGTGAAAATGCAGCTGCCATTGGCTACTCAGCCATTTGAATTGTTCGATTTTGCTCGCTAATATGAAAGAAACCATGTAGATCCTGTATAAGAAAAAGCAACATTTTGTAACATACAAAGATTTTGGTGAATATCATTTTAAAGTGCATTGAAATAAGAAAATATGCCCCCAAGACAAAGATGCCCAAACAAGAGTGAACTCAGTACAAGAGACCAGAAAATGTAAAGCGATAGGTCTCGCAGTTGGGGAATCTATAATTTGTTACCAGACAAAAACTGGACAACTAAAATTCACATGCTTCTGTCTGCCTTTCGAAATGTAAGAAACTTTGCAAAGTCAGATTTTTCTGGGTTTCTTATCTACTTTCAGTCAGGGGAAACAGTTGTTTCCTGTTTTGTTTTTTTTTAAACACTAAAAGAAGAAGCAGTTGTGGAAACCTGTCGAAAACCAGTGCTCATCAGATGATGCACTGAAACTTTACTCCACTGTACAGTGTCTATTCAGCAGAAACTTTCAGGCTGTTAAGATTTATTTATTCATTGATCGGTTGCCTGCCTGAAAGCAAATGTTTGCTTTAATCATAGCTGGCTTTAATGTATGTAAACATGCATTGGATGCTTAAAGCTTTCATGTGCAAGCTTCAGACAAAAGAGAGGGTCAAATGTTCTGATGGAGGTAGCAGAGAGGAGCTCTTCTGGGCAATTTTAGCCGAGTTTTTGTCCTGAGCAATGAATTAGACTCTTTGAATGTAATGGTAACAT
The DNA here is from genome assembly GCA_003942145.1 of Platysternon megacephalum. Taxonomy (NCBI): domain Eukaryota; kingdom Metazoa; phylum Chordata; order Testudines; family Platysternidae; genus Platysternon; species Platysternon megacephalum. The sequence goes on from QXTE01000070.1 coordinate 5,717,131, forward strand.
TCTCTCATTTTTAGTTTTCTTCTCTCATCCTGGCCAATTTTATTCATCATTCCTCTGACAATATGGAAGCATTCTCTCTACCAGCAGAGACAAGAAGTCATTTTTGATTTCCAGGCTTTCTAAAATCTTCTTGCCTTTGAAACCAGAACGTCTTTTTAAGATGGGTTCAGAAATGGTTGGTGGGGTCCTCTGCTCATCCATAGCTCTGGTTTAACTAAGAGTTGTGCTTGAGAAGTCTTTTCAAAGGGAAAAACATTTTTATATTGTGTTTCCTCCTCTGTGACATTCTTAAGATGTGTGTTCTATGATTGGCAGCCTCAGTAGAATACCCAAGGGCTGAGTGAGCCATGGAGGATGAATGATCCCTTATTTCCAGATGTGGTCCCTCTATACCAGTGGCAAATTGGGGGGAAGGGGGAAGGCAACAACTAGCCCTGCTACCACCATTCTGCAGTGACATCAGTCTCTAGTTCTATCAGCCCAGTGCCTTTCACCAGCACTAAATTCACTCCCTCCAAAGGGTTAGATAGAAAACTATTAAACCACTGACTGAGCAGTGTCTATACAGTCCTGGATCTTTCAGATCAAACCTGCCTTGAAGGGAGAGAAGGTATTTTATTAGAATGTGATGCTGAGAGATTTAAAAATTTTATTAAAGCTAATGTTAAAAAAAGAATAGTGTACATAGGTTGGGAAAAGAGTGTCTGAACGTCTGGGTATAGTGCTTAGATTATCCAGAAATACAAAGTTAGTATTTTAAATGTCACGCGCTACATAGAGTACATAATCAGCAATAACCCAAATTTAGATGAATAGATTTAACAATACAGGTTAGAAATTAGAATCCGAATACTCGGGTACATCACTCATGAAAAGTTGTGCAGAGAGGTGGTTGTTGCATCACAAACCTCTGAGATTGGGTGTTAACACTCTCTTCAATGGCCATAACTATCAGTATCAGGGGTACTGGAACAATTTGTATAGTGGGGATGCCGAGAGCCATTGAACCAAACTGAAAACCCTCTACCACACCCCCAGCACCCCTAGTTCCAGCACCTCTGATCAGGATAAATACTTACAAGCCACTCACCTAAGACGAGGGGTTGTGAACCCACCTAGGAGTTTTTGGACTTAGTGGGGAGAGGGCTTTTGCAGAGTATTGTTTTGGTTAAGCAGATAGGGTGAGGGAAGGGAGAACACAGGACAGAGAGAGGCAGAGGCAAGAAAACCAATGAGTAACCTTTGAGCATAATGTGATCCTGGAAAAAGCTAAAGAGAATTTTTGGAGTATGTTGGTTAAAGAGGTCTGGGGTTGTAAGCTAAGAAACTACTGCTTGTGTGATTGGTTCCTCCTGTATTTGGAGAAGCATGACTTTGTACATTCGTTGAAAGTAAACAAGACTGTAAAAATACTAGCCACCATCACTTTCTACTTCCAACTAATCATCTGCACCAGGCCCCAAACTTTGGCTAACTGCTCAGGTCAAAAAGAGGCAACAACAAGGATCAATGTTATTCCATGGAATTCACCCAGTAGGGCAGGGAATTCCCCGTGGGAGAGAGAGGATTTTAAATCTGCAGGACTGCAGTCAACCACCACTGGATGAGTTGGTCACCCAAGGTCTACTCAGTTGCTGCCCAGGTGGGGAGATCCCTTGGCCCTTTTTGAGAAGAGTAGGGGACAGCCTCAGTGTCATCGTCAATATTGCCACTCATTTAAACAGCTTCTTAGCTCACTCTTTCAGTGTCAGGCTGCATTTCTGAGTGCCGTCAATTCCCACCATCTCCAATAGGTGTTGAGGAGTCCTAAGCATCTTGCAGGATTGAGCCCCTGTGGTCAGATATTCATGGTTCAGCAAGCACAGGTAGGGGCAGATTTTCCAGAAAGCTCAGCTCCCACTTAGGCACCTAAATAAAAGCCACATTTTCCAAAGTACTCAGCAGTTCCCATAGTGTCACAGATAGGCCAGATTTTCAGAGGAGTTCAGCACCCAGTCCAAACATGCTGGAGCCTTCAGAAGACCTGGCCTCTACTGTCCAAGACAATCCATGAATTGCTGCTGAATGCAAGATGGCCACCACAATTGGCTCGTCAGTTTCTAACTCATCAGTTTGTAACTCATTGTTGCAAAGGGTTTTAGAATACCATGAAAGGCATTATGTAACAAGCAAGTTATACACTCTTATTTACTATAAATCGAGAAACTGAATTTCTGTTGATTCTTGCAGCGTCATAAAAGTTATGTTAACATTCCAGGGCCTGTCATTTTAGTGCTCCCCAAACAACGTGCTTTCATTGATCTTAAAAAGTTTTATATTAAAACGTCAGTAAACCTCCTGAAAGTGCACACAGTATATTTATTGATACTATATTTAACTAACTGGTATTATGTCTTAGTCTTTATGTAACTATTATAATGACACAATATAAAATTGATCTTTAGATCTATCATATTCAGCAGCTATAATAAAATGTGGCTTTGAAACATGCAGTATGATATAATTTATAGTTGCTTGAATAATTTTTAAAAGCCTGATTTGTTACTTTTTTCAGGAATAAAAGCATGGAATTTGATTCAAAGAATCATTGTTATTCCAAAGTCTTTGGGCAACATAATGCAATCATGCAAATGACTGTGAATACGAACGTTATCAGTTTTAGCACACAGAATTCCCACTGGCCATGCACTATTCACTATTCTCATTTCTCAAATGTGTGAGTCACCCAGTTGGGGAGCAAAAACTATATAAATTAGGTGACCTATTGCACAACATGAATGGTGAATAGTCAAAGTGCAGAGTTCATGAGCAACCTACAGTCTGCAAATTATTCATTCAAATAATTCAGTGAAGGTGAAATTCACTACCGTGCAGAGGGACACCAGCAGGACTTAGGCACCCGTTTAGCTCCATGTAAACCCTCTTGGGAAGTTTTAATTGGTTATTAAATTGTGTATAGAGTTTGTGCTGTCTCTCAACAGGGTGAATTTTACCACAAATGCTTACTAGTCATAAATCTGGTGCTGTCAGATTTTACCACCAATCTTACTATAGTTCATGTTTTTTCATAAAACTGTAGATGCTTGAATTAAGAGACTGCATGAAAATCTCATCTGCCATTTAAAGGGGGTGGGGGGGCTTTTCTACACTGGGATGCTCAAGAAACTTAATCTGAACTAGCTTTTAAAAAGTGGATTAAACAAGCTGCATTAAACCCCTTCCAAATGACTTAAACTAATGAATTAGGACCGATTTAATTCTGAATAAGAGCATCTACACAGGAGATGAATGTAGTTTAACCAATCCAGTTTAACTTCAAGTTAACTTTCTGGAGTGTCCTTGCATAGAGAAGCCCTAGATTTCTAGCCCTCATGGCTGCAGAGAACGGCTTGAAAACGTGAAGTGAGTGTGACCTAAAGGCTCAAGCTAGAAGGCCTTAGAATAAAAAGAACCCTTATTATTATTATTTCATGGTTTTTAAGCTAATTACATGACGTTTGGGACCCTGACTGATGAGGTTTGAATGCTTGGGACTGGAAATACAGTGGCTATGACTAAGGCTACAATTTTGTCACACAGGTCACGGAATCTGTAACTTCCAAAGAGCTCTGTGACTTCAGCCCCGGTGGCTGGGAGCTGCAGGGTCCTGCCGCCTCCCGCAGTGGCAGGGAATTGTGAGGTACCCCTGCTGCCTGAGGCAACGGGCCCCCAAGTTCCAAACCACCATGGGCAGTGGGGGTACCCCATTGGCACAGCAGGGCAGGGGGACCGCCACAGCTCTGAGCCCCCACAGGTGGGGGCGCCGGAGAGCTTCCAGCCACCCTGCAGCTGCCCAGCCCCCTCCCATTTTATCATGGATATTTTTAGTAAAAGGGACAGGTCACAGCTTCCATGAATTTTTCTTTATTGCCCATGACCTGTCTGGGCCCATTTTTCTTTATTGCCTGTGACAAGATGGCCAATGTAGTATGGTGGGTCCTGCACTTTTCTTGGCAGGGGGCTAAGATGCCACCCCTTGCCCCTGCTCTTGGGGCACCGAGGGCTCCGCTAGTGGCCCGGGAAGGTGGTAAAGGAGGGAAGCGGGGGAGGGGTCTGGGTTTGCTCCTCACTCTGAGTCCCAGCCCCTCTCAACCCCTGTGGGTTCTTACCCTCTTCCCCCTTGGGTGGGGAACCTTCGGTCCTTAAACGCTGGGGCAGGGTCTCCCTTACTCCGGTTTTCTGATCTTCCAAGTCTCACAGCACACCGCCAAGCTCCAGCCCTCTCTCCTTCCTCCTTCTCCCCGGCCTGCCTGAAGCAGGGGGTTTTATTAGGTTGCTAACAGGACCTTAATTGACGACAGGTGCTCCAATTAACCTGTAGCAACCCTCCCTAGTCTACAGGGAACCACGCCTTAATTAGCCTAGGGCTTATATACTTCCCTTCTACCACTCTCCCACTGCTCCCTGGCCCTCCTGTATCACATGCCCATGACCTGTCTATTTTACTAAAAATATCCATGACAAAATTTTAGCCTTAGTTATGACCCAAGAACATCAAGGTTGATTGTGAATGAGTCACTAGAATAACTGGGGCTAAAATCATAACTAATATTATTTGTAGTAAATAGTTTGACCAGATCCATTGCAGAGTCATTTTTCATTTTGTTCCTTATTAAAATCCTGTGAATCATATTCCACAGCACTGTAGTAACTGTAGCCCCAGTGGTATTCCTACCTTCCCAGTAAGGTAGAAACACCAATGTCCTGAAATCAGAGAGGCTGCGGTCACATACTATGCTGGCCAAGGGTTCCTTTATCCTCCTATAGCGGATAATATAAGAGGATACCAGCTTGCTAACAGCAGCCATCTAATAGAGTTAGCCCGTTAGGTTCAATTCCTGCTGATGACCCACCCAGGGAAGTGTTATAAATGCATGTGTGTGGCTCCAACTGACATCAAGTATTGCCCTTGAATTGAAATTAAAGACTTATTTCTAAATACATGCAGAAATGAGAGGTGGAAACGACCTGTTAGGTCATCTAGACCATCCCTTGCCAAGACATGATAATATTCTCCAATGCTTTGTCTTCTAATGACACAGGTGATGGGGATCCAATGACATCCTTTGGAAACAATTCCACGGTCTAGTAGAAACCAGATAGATATTCATAAAACATTCCCATTACCCAACCACATTTTCCTTTGCTAGATTTTCTTGACTCTGATCCACCACTCCCACTGGTTCCTGGCAGTGTAGGGTGAGAAAGAACATTGGCCCAATTGTCATGCTCTTTCAAAGAGGAATTGTTGAGTGCCGATAACATCGCACATGCATAAATCTCACCAATGGTTCAATGATTTGAAGAAGAACGGGAAGTGGGAATTTCACATGCAAATCAAGGGGAAATATCTCGGCCTACAGCAAAAAGATATGAAACAATTCTGGTAAGAACGATAGAGCAACGGGTGGAATTTTCTAATGATAAGGTTATTCCCCACTGTTACAGAATTAGTTAAGGGGGGAGGGGGAAATCAACAGAGCATCCAAAGTTCACTGCAGTGGCTGGCTTAAGAATCTAAGCAGCAGGTTTGAAATACCTTGGGACAGACCCCGAGCTGGACTGAAGTATCATAACTCCATCAAGTCAATTGACAATTTACACCAGCTGAGGAGCTAGAATCACGAGAGAGAGAGAGATGTGGAGCCCCATAGAGTCAATTCATCTCTTTATCCTTCTGAGATGGACAAACTGAGAACAACACGATGGGGCCAGTTCTTTGCCCACAGGCATAGGCACCAACTCCATGGGTGCTCCATGACAGGAGCACCCAAAGAAAAAAAATAATGGGTGCTCAGCACCCACTGGTGGGCCCTGCCAATCAGCCTCTCCCCCTTCCCCCCAGCACCTCCTTCCCACCGGTGATCAGCTGTTCAGTGGTATGCAGGAGGCACTGGGGGGAAGGGGGTGGAGCACGCTTGGGGGAGGGGACAAGAATGGGGCAGGAAGAGGCAGGGCAGGGGTGGGGCCTTGGGGGAAGGATTGGAGTGGGGGCAGGGTCTGGGGCTGAGCAGGGGTCAAGCACCCCTGGGGAAGTTAGAAAGCCGGCACCTGTGCCCACAGGATACAACTCACTCCTATTAAAGTCAGTAAGGGAGAATGGGTGTCATGTGCAGCTTTTCAGGGCACAAGTGCTCATGCACATTAAACTCACAGACTAAGATTATAAATCCAGAAGGAACCCTTGTGGTGATCTCATCTGACCTCCTGCATACCCCAGGTTGTAGAATTTCCCTCAATTAATTTCTCTTTGAATGACAGCATGTCCTTTGGAGGGGAGGAAATGGGGGGTAATCCAGTCATGTTTTTAAAATTGCCACCACAACCCTTGATAAATTATCCCAGTAATTAGTAACTCAATGTTAAAAACGTTAATCTTATTTCCAGTTTGACTTCAACTTCCTGCCTGTTACACTTTTGTCTCTTAGACTGAAGAGCCCGTTATCAAAGTTTTGTTCCCCTTGTAGGTCCTTATAGTCTATAATCAAGTCACCCCTGTACCATCTCTTAGTTAAATTAAATTTACTCCCATGCAGCTGTTTGTAGCTTTGGCCCTTTGATCTTGTGGCTCATTCACAAACACTTTTGTTGTGAATATTTGATATTCAGAATTCAAGCAGTTGTGACTGGACACATAAGAAACATAGCATGTGGTTTTTAATTGGAACCCCAATTCAGCACCTTGTTAACTTTACTCACATGCTTAATCTCATCCCTATTCAGCAAGGCATTTAAATATGTGCTTACCTACACACACGAGTAGCCTCAGAAGTCAGAGCTGTGCCAATTCAGACCAGCTGAGAATCTGGACTAATATCTGTAGTTCAAAAATAGGATTTCCAGTTCTTTTTAAAGAAGAGATCAGATTAGTAGTAGCAGGAGTATTGAAAAAGAAAAAACCTCCAAGCTAGTTGACTGTCACAGAGAGTTGGCTGTTTTTAGGAGGCACGTGGTAAAAGGCGCATTAGATATTTTCTTTAAAACAAAAAATACAAATTATGGGTCGGACAAGTGCTATACTTTAAAAAATAAAAGATCAAAGGCACAAATACACATAAGATGATCACTGACTAGGCAGTGGTCCTGCAGAAGAGGATTTGGGGGTTATAATAAATCACAAACTAAATATGAGTCAGCAATGTGTTGTTGAAAAGGCAAATGTCCTCCTGGAATGTATCAACAAGAATGTTGTATGTAGGGCATGGGAGGTAACTGGTCCACTCTGGTTGGCACTGGTGAGGGCTCAGTTGGAGTACTGGGTCTAATCTTGGGCACCGCACTTGAAGGTGTGGATAAATTACAGAGGGTCGAGAGGATAGTAACAACAGTGATAAAAGATTTAGAAAACCTGACCTCTGAGGAAAGATTGAAAAAATTGGGCATGTTTAGTCTAAAGAAGAGACAACGGGTGGTGGCAGGGGAACTGAACAGTCTTCAAATATGTAAAAGGTTGTTAGAAAGAGGATGGTGATCACCTGTTCTCTAGGTGCATCAAGGACAGGACAAGATGTAATCACTTCAATTTTAAGCAAGGGAGATTTAGGTTAGATATTAAGAAAAGCTTTCTAACTACAAGGATGGTTGAGTACTGGAACAGGTTACCTTGGGAAGTTGTGGAATCCCCATCATTGGGGGTTTTTAAGAGCATGTTAGACAACTATCTGTGAGGGATGGTCTAGGTGTACTTAATGCTTCCTTAGCATGGGGAGGATGGACTAGATGACCTCTTGAGGTCCCTTCCAGGCCTACTTTTCTATTATCCTAAATCCATGATACTCAGACCTCAGTGGTTCAGGAACCAAATTAGCGATCAACATTACCCAAAAGAGCCACTGAGGTGTGAAGTCATTGCTTCATTTACTATTTATATATATTCTCACAGCAAAATGACTGACCAAGTATTATTTTATCAACTATAATTGGTTAATAACATACTAAATTAATATCATGGGCTGCAAAGAGCCGCAGGAGACCCATTAAACAACCACTTTTGACTCGCGAACCTTAGTCTGAGTATCACTGTCCAAAATGGTATGCAGTTAACCTTTAGGAATTTCCCAGGTGACTTCCTCCTAGAAGAGTACCATACTGTGCCAGCCGCATGAACCTTAATTGCCCAGATAAGATATGTATTAATAGTATGGGTCAATATGTCAACAATGTAACTGCACTGATGTGAAGGGATACATTTAGTCCTTCCTTTTCAAGGGCTTGGCATGATCTTCAAGCAGGAAAGTGGTTGTGTTTGTGGAGGCTGGGAACTGGAAATGATGGTGTAGGTCTCCCAGCTGAAGATGGTGATGTAACCACAACATACTGGAGCTAACTTCTGAGTTAGTGCAATTCCTGGATCTTGCAACATTCTGATGCAGAAGACTGGAAATTCTGCAGCAGCATCACTTAAACTAAATGTGTGTGTGTGTGTGGGGGGGGGGGGGGGGTAATGAANATGAATTAAGCATGGGAGAGTAATGCAATCAGTACACAAGCCTCTGCATTAATCAGATCCAAATGAGCACAGCAGTCCAGAGAGAAACCAGAGGATCTGGCCATCTGGGACTTCCACCTCCCCAGGTGGTGTATCTGCTCTGTCACCCACAACCTACTCACCGGCCCCACCCAGTGTAGGTGTGCAGCTCGGGAATGTCTGCTCTTGGGCTCTCCTCAATTACCAAAACAACTCATGGGGGCTGTAGGAAACCTGGTATAAATTACTGTAGCCACGAGGCTGCTTGAATTTACTCCAAGGTGTTGACCCAGTCCCCAGCTGAACCCAGAATCAGGGACACACAAAGGATCTGAAGGTTGGCCCACTCTAGTGCTTTTTCTAATTGCCTCCAGACCTTTATCAAATCATATCCCAAAACCATTGTATTCAAACCATTTCAGCTTTTCCTGCTTTGCCTTCATCTAAAATAAACAAGGGTCTCCCAACAAGCCACTAACCCCTGAGGGATGGGACACAGGAACAAAATGCAGTACAGCCAGGCTGGTTCTTGCTTTCTTATTTTTTCTATCCTAGGCTTCCACAACTGTCTAACAAAGCTACCATTTCTTTACAAAGCTGAGACAGAAAGGGAATTTGGAAGTTGCCCTTACAATCCCACACACTGAAACTATGTCTACCCACTAACATTGTATGTGAAAGTTATTATTGTAAGTTCCCTACTTAGCTGAGCTGCAGGAAAACATTGTCCATTTTCAGCTAAAAGATGCAAAACACGCCGTAAATCAGGTCAGGTTTGCATGTTGTTTTCCAAGCATGTAAATCTTGGCATAGAGAGACTTTGTTTGGATGCCGTCTCCCCATCTTAATAATCATGTTTTCACCTGCAATACTCCAAAACTTTTCAGTGGAGCTAATTGAGCCACAAATATTTTAGAAATTAAAGCACTGAGTTTCATTTGCTTTGATTTTTGGCATCATATTATTCAGTATCTGAGATTATTCAGATGATGGTTGGATATCACCATGAATCTTGGAAGATTCAAGAATTTTAGCATGAATATTTATTAATTCAGAATTTCACACTGGAAAATGTATTACACATTATTCGCTTTTTGTCATCCTTGTGTTTGAAGTGTTTCATTCATCCGAGTCAGGGAAACGAAGACAGTACCATGTGACTTAGGTGGCCAATCACAGTGCAGAAATCACTAATAGAAAACAGCCGATGTGAGTGGTTTGCGGACAACATCTGGTGTTCATTTTTATTCATCCAAACTATTTGGCGAAAATTTATGAACAATGAAAATTCTTCATGAAGCACTTGCTACGTAGAAAAGGAGCTGACTAATTGTGTAAGATAGCTACATCCCCCACCCCCGCTATCCCCATTACCACAGCATCTATGAATTTCTGATCTTTAATGGGTTTGTCCCCCAACACTTGTGAGGTAGGGAAGTGTTTACAGAAGGGGAACTGAGATTCCCACAAACTGACCAGAACTTCTGAGATCTCCTAGTTTTCTGGCCAGAGAGATGTCTCAAATTGAGATAACCTTTAGATAAGCACTCTGCTTATCGGCACCCAAATATTTGCATAGGAACAGAGGACTGCCCAGAGCCCAGGTCGTCCAAGTTCCATGGTAGCACCCTAATCATTTAACCATCTTTCAGATTCATAATAAACAGCCACACCTTAACATGAGGAACTAGTCAGAAGACAACTGAGAACCCCTCAGGAGCTAGCTTAACACTCTTTGGAATTCACACACACACAGTCATCACCAGAACTCTCTAGCAACGGCAATGTGTGTCTTGTGTGACCTTCCCCTCAACCATGTCTCCCTATTAACTGAAAAGCAAATCCCTCGTACTGGAGTACAGTCGGGTGGCCCAGTTTATGAGGTATCTCTGGAGATTCATTATATATCTTTGCAAAGTCCAGCCACCCCCCACCCCTAAATACTGAATCCAAATGTAAACTTGAGGCTCCCAATTTTCTGCATGGCCACAGCTATGAAAACAGATCTTTCTGTCTGGAGGTTTATTCTTGTGTCTACGGATCCACAGTATTTTACAGAACTAGGTGAGAAAGTATCCCACTCTCTTGAGCTCGTGATACCAAGGGTCTGCCCCTAAGTCAGACCAAGGCCTTTTATGCCTCCCTGGTACAGCAACAGGGCTTTACAGTGAGCAGGACTTGCCCTGCTGATGGCAGTCCCTGGTTGAGATAAAACTTGTGTACGGATCCTACACTTGTCCTGCTCCCCACCTCCAGTTTAGGGGAAAGTCAAGAATGATGCTGGAGTCTACGGGGACCCCAGGAAGCTAGAGACATTCTGATGCTGTGTTTTCGTATGAGGAGATTTGGTGCTTGCATAATGGGTACAAGTGTGATGCTGACAGGCCAAGAGATCAGACCCATAGGCTAATTCACTTGCGTGTGCATATCAAAGAAATGTTACGTGTACTAGTAGGCATAGACCAACTCACATATGTGTTAATAGGTATCATTTTTGCCTATCTATAGCCTGTCGCATTACATTATGTAAAAGCAGCAAAGAATCCTGTGGCACCTTATAGACTAACAGAGGTTTTGCAGCATGAGCTTTCGTGGGTGAATACCCACTTCTTTGGATGCAAGTAGTGGAAATCTCCAAGGGCAGGTATATATATGCAAGCAAGAAGCAAGCTAGAGATAACGAGTTTAGTTCAATCAGGGAGGGTGAGGCCCTGTTCTAGCAGTAGAGGTGTGAAAACCAGTTGGTGAGAAACTGGTTCTGTAGTTGGCAAGCCATTCATAGTCTTTGTTTAATCCTGAGCTGATGGTGTCAAATTTGCAGATGAACTGAAGCTCAGCAGTTTCTCTTTG
>QXTE01000070.1:5728734-5821693 GCA_003942145.1 Platysternon megacephalum
TGATGTGGAGAAAGTAAATAAGGAAAAGTTATTTACTTGTTCCCATAATACAAGAACTAGGGGCCACCAAATGAAATTAATGGGCAGCAGGTTTAAAACAAATAAAAGGAAGTTCTTCTTCACACAGCGCACAGTCAACTTGTGGAACTCCTTGCCTGAGGAGGTTTGAAGGCTAGGACTATAACAGGGTTTAAAAGAGAACTGGATAAATTCATGGAGGTTAAGTCCATTCATGGCTATTAGCCAGGATGGGTAAGGAATGGTGTCCCTAGCCTCTGTTTGTTAGAGGGTGGAGATGGAAGGCAGGAGAGAGATCACTTGATCATTACCTGTTAGGTTCACTCCCTCTGGGGCACCTGGCATTGGCCACTGTCGGTAAACAGGATACTGGGCTGGATGGACCTTTGGTCTGACCCAGTACAGCCGTTCTTATGTTCTTATATTCTAAAATGAAGAATGTTGCTAACTTCAAAGCATGGGTCATTGTGTTCGACCATGGAAATTCACAGACTCAATATGCATTTAGTCAACAGAGGAGAGGCCAATGCTGAGAATGAAAACACTTGCCAGATTGGTTTCCATGGAAAGGTGGATCCAGGGAACGATCCTGTATCTCTGACCTATTTGGACACTCACAGGGAAGCATTCCAGAGGCAAGACAGAGATCCTAGTTATTCTGGGTAACCCTGAAAGACTTGTGGAAAACTACCAGATTACTACATGTCTGCTATCATTTTGGACTTACAAACCTAGACTCGTCTGTTAATGTCTTTTACCTGCTTTAACCTCTCAATAACCCATTCATTTTTCTTAGCTAATAAACCTTTAGTTAGTTTACTAGAGACACTGGCTGTCAGCATTGTCTTTGGTGTGAGATCAAGAGTATCCATTGACCTGGGGTAAGTGACCAACCCTGTGGGATTGGGAGTGACCTAATGGGAGGTGATGGTTGCTATAGAGACCAGTATCACAAAGTCCAGTTATCTGGGTGGTAAGATAGGCTGGAGACCCTAAGGGGACTCTCCGTGACTCCATGGTAAGACTCATGTAGTGATCCAGGAGTTCACATTTGTTACTGGCTTGGTGAAAACTGATTATAGAATGTTTCACCAGCTGGGGGTGGGGCTCTGCCCTGTTTCAGACAGTCTGACCTGCGATCGAAGTGACTCACAGCTGTGAATGCCAGACCGCGTGACAACAAGTACCCATAGTTTGTGGCTACACAATAAGCAGCTCATATTGGAAGTATGGCCTTATGATGTCAACAGATACATCTACATCTCCTCGTTACCTCTGCCTGCATGCGTCACTCTGCGCCTATGTTAGTGTCTGTCTGCCTTTCTTCCTTCCTGTGTTCATGTCTGATTGCATCCATCTGTCAACTTGGAATTCACAGACCACCCTCCTCTTCTACCAAAGGAAACTCACTTGCTTCTGGAAGCACTACAGTAAGGATGGGGCAGGGGAGAAGCAAGCATTGAAAACAGGTTTTTCTTGGTTTCTTCATTAATAATATTGATCCAGTTCCTTGATTGCTATCATCCATCTCTGTTTCTTGAGTTAGCATCATCTGTCTCAGGCTGGATTCTGTAATTACTGTACTTATTAAAGCACAGAAACAGAGATTCGCTAGAAATGAACTCATTAGCATGCCAGCTGGCTCACAGGGAGTAAAAATCTTAAATTAATCCACATGTTCCATACTATCCATAGAGATTCGAATTCCATGGAATATAACAGTAGGGATCTATTATCGACCACCTGACCAGGACAGTGATAGTGACTATGAAATCCTAAGGGAGATTAGAGAGGCTATCAAAATAAAGAACTCAATAATAGTGGGGGATTTCAATTATCCCCATATTGACTGGGTACATGTCACCTCAGGATGAAATGCAGAGACAAAATTTCTTGATACTTTACATGACTGCTTCTTGGAGCAGCTGGTACAGGAACCCATAAGGGGAGAGGCAATTCTCGATTTAGTCCTGAGTGGAGCGCAGGATCTGGTCCAAGGGGTAACTATAACAGAACCGCTTGGAAATAGTGACCATAATATAATAACATTTAACATTCCTGTGGTGGGAAGAACACCTCAGCAGCCCAACACTGTGGCATTTAATTTCAGAAAGGGGAACTATGCAAAAATGAGGAGGTTAGTTAAACAGAAATAAAAAGGTACAGTGACTAGAGTGAAATCCCTGTACGCTGCATGGACACTTTACAAAGACACCATACTAGAGGCCCAACTTAAATGTATACCCCAAATTAAAAAACTAAAAAAGAGCCACCGTGGCTTAACAACCAGGTAAAAGAAGCAGTGAGAGATAAAAAGGCATCTTTTAAAAAGTGGAAGTCAAATCCTAGTGAGGTAAATAGAAAAGATCATAAATACTGCCAAATTAAGTGTAAAAATGTAATAAGAAAAGCCAAAAAGTAGTTTGAAGAACAGCTAGCCAAAAACTCCAAAGGTAATAACAAAATGTTTTTTGAGTACATCAGAAGCAGGAAGCCTGCTAAACAACCAGTGGGGCCCCTGGACGATCGAGATAAAAAGGGAGCACTTAAAGATGATAAAGTCATTGTGGAGAAACTAAATTAATTCTTTGCTTCAGTCTTCACGGCTGAGGATGTTAGGGAGAGTCCCAAACCTAAGCAGTCCTTTGTAGGTGACAAATCTGAGGAATAGTCACAGATTGAAGTGTCATTAGAGGAGGTTTTGGAATTAATCGATAAACTTAACAGTAACAAGTCACTGGGACCAGATGGCATTCACCCAAGAGTTCTGAAAGAACTCAAATGTGAAATTGCAGAACTATTAACTATGGTTTGTAACCCATCCTTTAAATCAGCTTCTGTTCCCAATGACTGGAAGATAGCTAATGTAATGCCAATATTTTAAAAGGGCTCTAGAGGTGATCCCAGCAATTACAGACTAACGTCAGTACCGGGCAAATTAGTTGAAACAATAGTAAAGAATAAAATTGTCAGACACATAGAAGAACATAAATCGTTGGGCAAAAGTCAACATGGTTTCTGTAAAGGGAAATCATGTCTTACTAATCTATTAGAGTTCTTTGAAGGGGTCAACAAACATGTGGACAAGGGGGATCCAGTGGACATAGTGTACTTAGATTTCCAGAAAGCCTTTGACAAGGTCCTTCACCAAAGGCTCTTACGTAAATTAAGCTGTCATGGGATAAAAGGGAAGGTCCTTTCATGGATTGAGAACTGGTTAAAAGACAGGGAACAAAGGGTAGGAATTAATGGTAAATTCTCAGAATGGAGAGGGGTAACTAGTGGTGTTCCCCAAGGGTCAGTCCTAGGACCAATCCTATTCAACTTATTCATAAATGATCTGGAGAAAGGGGTAAACAGTGAGGTGGCAAAGTTTGTAGATGATACTAAACTGCTCAAGATAGTTAAGACCAAAACAGACTGTGAAGAACTTCAAAAAGATCTCACAAAACTAAGTGATTGGGCAACAAAATGGCAAATGAAATTTAATGTGGATAAATGTAAAGTAATGCACATTGGAAAAAAATAACCCTAACTATACATACAATATAATTTAGCTACAATTGATCAGGAAAGAGATCTTGGAGTCATCGTGGATAATTCTCTGAAGACGTCCACACAATGTGCAGTGGCAGTAAAAAAAGCAAACAGGATGTTAGGAATCATTAAAAAAGGGATAGAGAATAAGACAGAGAATATCTTATTGCCCTTATATGAATCCATGGTATGCCCACATCTTGAATACTGCGTACAGATGTGGTCTCCTCATCTCAAAAAAGATATACTGGCATTAGAAAAGGTTCAGAGAAGGGCAACTAAAATGATTAGGGGTTTGGAACAGGTCCCATATGAGGAGAGATTAAAGAGGCTAGGACTTTTCAGCTTGGAAAAGAGGAGACTAAGGGGGGATATGATAGAGGTATATAAAATCATGAGTGGTGTGGAGAAAGTGAATAAAGAAAAGTTATTTACTTGTTCCCATAATATAAGAACTAGGGGCCACCAAATGAAATTAATAGGCAGCAGGTTTAAAACAAATAAAAGGAAGTTCTTCTTCACACAGCGCACAAAAGGTGGCAGAGCTACAGGACAAAAAGAAAGGCCAAAAGCCTGACATGTAGTAAATTTTGCACCCAAACATACACACACACGCGTGAAACCCAAGTGTACCTAACATTTCAAAAGGTCAGAAATTCAGTGAAGATTCCCCGCCGCCTATCACAAAACCACCAGCGGCTGCCACTCAGGTCACAGGAGCGGTGATGTATCCTGCTTTCAGTTTCTTAGATATCTTTAAGCTATCTCCATTTCTTCATTTAAGAAACGCCACTGGTCCTTTTTTAAAACAGCATCATCATTGAGCTGGGTAGTCTGATTTACTGTTATTATCACGAGTTTTTGTATTATCATCTGTCACAGGTCCTTGAATTTGTAGAGAGCGCAATGTAGTGCCAGCTGTGCATAATAAGGCTGTAATTCCATTGCAGGGTCTAGGTGACAACAAAAACTGCTCTTGGAGACCAAACTCCAGTGATTTATTGTTATAACCAGTATACTGGAATTGTGCCAACACTTACCACTTTGCTTGTTCAAAAAGCTGTGTGATTATTTGCTGAATAACCCTCCCGACAACACTGAGCTGGTGTATGTAGCTTAGCATTATCCCAGTTGTGCAAACAGGGAAATGGAGGTACAGGACAGATAAAGGACTGTCACACACTAAATCCAATGGCAGAGCCAGGACTACAATCCAGATCTTCTCTACAGGCCTGATACAATGCCCATTGTCGCCAATGGGAGTTTTCTGCATTGACCTCAAACGGCATTGGATCTGGCTCTATTGCACAATATCAAGGTACTTATCTAACCCCCTTCCCTGTAGCATTCTGAGTGGCTGGTACTTTGCTTAACCCACATTGCCTCTGAGAATGTCTCAGAGATGATACCGCCTGCTGTGTCTAATTCTGGTGTGTGTGTTTGCTTACCCTGCCACTTGATAACTAAAGCACAGACTGCTGATTCCCCCTGCTGCTAAGCAGATCTCTGCCATGCTCAGCAAAAGCATGGGGCAGACTGGAGGCTGGAATTTGGCAGCCTTCTGGCATGCAAACATTGGGTAAGATCATCCCTTGCACTCTACACCTGTATAGGGGAAGAAGGCTCCCTTACTCTCCTGTGTGGGCTATGTACATTGAGGGGACATCTACAGAGCAAGCAAACACCTACGGCTGGCTCGGGTCAGCTGACTTGGGCTTGCGAGGCTCAGGGGGTGGCATCAACACGAGTTGGATTTTGAATGGACCCCAATTTGGTAGTCATGCTCTCAGTAATGCCAGTGCCAGATTGGGCCCCACAGGCAAATAGACAATGGAACATCATCTTCAGCATGTTTGAGGATCACACTGAGGCTTCGGTGTTTGGGCGCCTAGAGTGAATCAGCTGTGTGTGCACCCAGAGGCAGAAACTTAGCCAGGAGGTACTCTTACAGCAAAAATGTAGGCGCGGAGTGAGTTTAGGCGCCTACAGAGTTAGGCGGCAGCTAGTGGGGGCTCTGTGGATCGTGGTGCTGCCTAAATCCCTTTGTGGGTCTGGGCCTACAGCTCCTTTCAGTCCAGCACCCTAGACACACAACCACACTGATTCTTTTAGTGAGAGGGAATGTGGCACAATGATTAGCCCAGCGGCCTGTGAACTAGGGCTCATAGGCTCTGTTCCCAGCTCCCTCACTGAATGACCTTCAGCAAGTCACTTCATGTCTTCATGTTCCTCCTAGACCCTTAGCTGAGATGTGATCTAGAAATGGGAAGAATTATTGTTTGTAGGGCTTTGTCCAGTTCTGTTTAAAATGACACAAGTTACAGGGAGGCGCTCTCAAAGTTTATGAGAAATTCACAAAGTGATCACTCCACATCTGACCTCTCAGTCCTCATCTTCAAAGGCTCATCTTTTAGAAGTGTTGTGCAAGTTTCCTGAGAGCTTAAATTAATAACTTAGCTGGACACTAAAAATCATGGACTGAATAGAGACACTTGATTTATGGCTTATTACATCAATCTGTAATGCACTAACAACCTCCTCCAGCTACTTCCCCACCTTCCTTTCCTCCCCATGACTGGAGGAGTGTTAACACACCACTTCACCTTGAATGATCCCTTGAAACATGTGGTAATAACTTATACCAAAGAATCTATTCCACCTTGTATTTAGCAGTGATACTCTGAGTTACTTTCCCAGACCTGAAGGAGAGCTCTGTGTAAGCTTGAAAGCTTGTCTCTTTCACCAATGGAAATTGGTCAAATAAAAGATATCACCTCCCCCACCTTGTCTCTCTACCACCCTCCTTAATTCATTCACAGGCTCTACCATTTCATCAGCAGAGTTTTCTTTGTCCTTCGGTCAGAGTCCTGAAAAGATACTCTGCAAATTCCTACCTTATTCTATATAACTTCCATTTCTATGTTTGACCTCCCTGATGAGTTCTGCTGAAAAACTGGATGGAATTATATGGCCCAATAAGTTTATTGCAAAGGAAACCTATGTGCAATCTAGAGGTCTCCACTGCAGAAAAATTCTGCATCCAGTTGCTGTCCCACAGAAATTGATGGGCTTCGTTCTTACATTGCTTCCAGTACAAATAAATCAGAAATAACTCCACTGGGATCAATGAAAAAAGTCCCAAAGATTCCATTTTCTTTTTGTTCGAAGGGAATGCTGGCCACATCTCATCACTTGGAATACCCCCTTTTTTTTTTTTTTTTAAATAAATACATCTAGCTAAATTTGAGAACAAAACATTTTTAAATGAAAAGTTTAATGTTTTTCACTGAAACTATTGGCTGAATTCCAAATGACTTTGTTGCCCTGAAACTGCATTTCTCAGCAAATAATCTATTCATCTGAAAAATTTCACCCAACTTCAATCCTGATTGTTGTTTTTTTTAAAATAGCTGATTTGGGTTAATTTTAGTCCCACGCTTAGCAACTTCTGAAATGAAAGTGTCAAGTGCTGGCTGAAACAACAAAGACATCCCAAACACAAGTGCATAGGCAGCAGTGAGCACCCTGCTTTGTGATCTGTTCAGTTTCCCCAATACAAGCTTCCTCAAAGAAACTCACGTCTAACACTTACGAGCGAAACTGTGCATGTGCCATCCAGACAGAGCATCAAACTTGTAGTCAAACCCCGCATTGCCTCTCCCTTCCGGTTGCAAAGCTCATCCCACGTAGGGATTAATCATGTATCAGAAGTAACACAAATGACAGGAGAGAGACTGGCACCTATTCAATTCCATCACAGAAGAGAACTATTGAGTAATCTTCTCAGTAGAAAGCGACAAAGAGTCCTGTGTCGCTTTTTATAGATCCAGACTAACACAGCTACCCCTCTGATACTTCTCAGTAGATTCTCTTCTGCCTGTATGTCACACTTGAAGGCAGTGGAGCTACTCTGATCTACAGCCGCTGATCTGGCCTTGATTTGTTCCATCCAGGACAATCCTGGCAAACTTCGATTAGAGTGGAAACAATGTGTTAGGATTTCAAACCCCACCGAGCAGCAGAATTTATGAAGAGCTGTTGGTTGGATGTACTCTAACATTTAAAAGGATCCTGCAGCATTTAGGAATAGAAAAACTGAAAGAGAAAAGCTACCATATTTCTAAAAAGCAACAGAGAGTCCTTTAAGACTAACAGATGTATTGGAGCATAAGCTTTCGTGGGTGAATACCCACTTTGTCAGACGCATGCAAGTATCAGAGGGGGCTACCCCTCTGATACTTGACACCATATTTCTAGTGAGTCCCGTTTTTAGCAGAAATTAGCATGGCCTATTTCTGAGAAAAGTAAATGATTCCATTAAATTAAATTAGTTGGTAGCCCATCTGCTCACGCTGTTCATCTAGCAGGAAGACAGTGACAAAACACACAGCTGAGCTAATTACATTAGTTTGGTGCTTGACTAGGAATTTTATAGAACATGCTTTTGTGCTTCTGATTGGCTCTCAGATATGATGAGGCCCATGTCATTTAATTATTGTAAAATAATTCATTTCAAATTAAAGGGGCTGTTATTTCATTAATTAAGTTTTTGGTTTCAGACAACTGGTTTTTTTAGTCAATTGAAACTCAAGACATCTCTGAGCAAGAGAAAGAAAGTTGCAATTAGATGGAAGGGGAGAACATGAGATCAGTAACATGGTTTCAACAGTAAATTTAAAATACTCTATTGTTTTGGACTTCTGATTGCTAGAAAATATTCTCCTGAGCAAATAAAAATGGAATAAGACCTGGAGACGTGTTCTAAACTATAGGCCTGGATTCAAACTTCATTGAACTTTAGTGTGGAGGTGTAGGATTTGAAAGGATAGTACAGTACCTTGGGCACTAGACAGATAAACTAGATCAAGTAGGTGAAGGGTATAGAAGAATGACTCACCGGCTAGCACCCCCCCTCATTGCTGGGTCTGATACAGCTTCTCCTCTGGCACCCACTGCCAACTGCTGCTTTGGGCCTGCAGTGGTCTGCGTCTTCTCAGCGCATGGCCTCCAGTCAGGTCACGTTCATTCTCACCCCATCTGGTGTAACAGAATCCCACTAAATTGTAGTCCATTGTCCTTACACCAGCCCAATGGTCAATGGTCCTTACACCTTTTATATCAGGGAGCTTTCATGCCACCTCTCTCAGTTGCCAGTAAGGGAACCTAGGCCCTCCCTCTAGACTGGGTTCCAGCCCAAGAACTCTGTAGCAAGCAGCTAAGGTCTGTCCCTCAGAGTCAATGCAGCCTCCCTGGACTACTTCCCAAATCAGCCTGTCTTTAGGCCCTTTTCCCCAGCCCCTTCCATATTCCCTCCTCCAGACTCTGCACCCTTTCCCAAGCTCTGCAGAGTTCTTTCCAGCTCCTGTACCAAGCAGTATCTCCCAAGGCTTTCGCTACCTGGAGGCACAGCTCCTGTCTGCCTCTCCCCATGTTTTCTGCCAGAAACCCAAATCCTGGACTGCCTGCCTGAGGCTTTGCCCTTTTGTCCAGGCTCACCACGGGAGATAACTTTACTTCACACCTCTTGCTTCCTAGGATCTTTGCTGGTCTTTTGACAGAGCTCTCTTCTTGAGCGAGAATCCCAAGGGCTGGTATCCCTCTAGGCTCCCTTCTACTGCCCTATAACTTTCCTTTATTAGTTTCCTTGCTCCTTTCAGTTGCAACTCATCCTTAATTCAGTCACCCAGCCTCTCCCCAGCTGTGCCTAAATTTACACTAGGCCTGGCCCCACCCTCCAGGAGCAACAGGGGCACTAATTGCTCCCTGGCTCCAGTTAACTCTTTCTTTACTAGTGTGGGGTATACACCGCATCACAGATGGCTGGACAGACTGGTCAACCTGTAATATGAGTTCAAATTTTGCAAGCGGTTCCTATTTTTATAATGGGCTAAATAGGAACACAAATGTTGAGGTTTGAAATTCAGATCTATATCCACGTTATGAGGCTTGGATCCATCTTGGTGAACCATTTGGGATCAAATAATCTCCGGTGTCCACACGTACCCTTTGTGTAAAACTCAAAAACAACCTGAAGCACAAATTTTCTAAGGCTCAAAAAAGTCATTAATAATCCTATCTCTCTCACACCCTGAAATTCTTGGCTTCAACTGGGATTTGAAGCAGAAACAAAAGTTCAGGATTGTCATGAAAAAAGGGAATGCTTCCATCAACAACTTCTTCTAACACACACAGCTATTCTCATAAATCTTCCAGCCGAATTCTGCTGAAACAAAAAACTCAGAAAGTTCACACAAGGGTCACATAAAGGGCACAAATCAAAAGCTGGATTCAAATCATCCATAACTTGTAGGCAGGAAGGAAATAAATATCTGAACCCAGATGCCAATCTGCATTTTGTCAGCAGTCCCTCTCTTTAAAATGAGCTGAATCAAAACCACTGACCCACAGAACTCACAATCCAAATCAAGATCCTAATGTAGCTTCTCCCCATCGCTATTTAAAATCTAAGATGCTAATTCAAACCAAACTTCAACCCTCTAAGGTTCATCCTTCCCTAATTGCCATCTGATGATGTTGTAATTTTACATGCTACATTCTCTCACTTGGGAGTGCTAAATGCACTTTTGGACTGGGCTTATACTCCAAATCTCTGTCTCCTGTGCTCAGTCATTTTCAATAAGCCATTCCCCTTATCTGTGTCCAGGGGTGTCATGCTAATATTGCTGTGTGTAAGACAATGCCTTAAACTACATCCAGATGGGCTTTGAATGTGTCAGATAGGTTTCCCCTAATGCAGTAAAATCTACCCATACATTCAGCCAACCACTTCCAAAAAATAAAGAGAGGGGAGCGGATATAACAGCTCTGATTACATCCTAATAAGCTAGAACAAACCAAATGGGGGCCAAGAAGGAATTACTGAATGATTCTTGATTGAATGAAAATGTGATCTTATTTCCAGTCCAGCTTGCCTTTCCCCTCATGCAATCACTTACAGTAAATGTTTTCCTCTTTCACTCAGGCCCCCCAAAAGAACTAGATAAGTTCACAGAAGATACGTCCATCAATGGCTATTAGCCACGATGGGCAGGGATGGTGTCCCTGGCCTCTGTTTGCCAGAAGCTGGGAACGGGCGACGGGATGGATCACTTGATGATTACCTGTTCTGTTCATTCCCTCTGGGGCACCTGGCATTGGCCACTGTCAGAAGACAGGATACTGGGCTAGATGGACTTTTGGTCTGACCCAGTATGGCTGTTCTTATGTTCTTATATGTGGTGCTGAGCACTTCTTGGGATTTTTAATGGAAACTAAGGGTGCTAGGCACCAAAATCGCCTCCATTTTCAATGGGATTTGTGCTCTTACCTCTCTGGAGCACTCCTGAAAATCTCAGCACAGCAGACTTCAGCTCACGTCGGGCCTGATTCTGATCTCACTTATCCCAACGTAAATCAGGAGTAATTCCATGGAAGGCAAACAGAGCGATCCTGCTGTTAAAATGGTGTAAGAATGACTTTAGTGGGAACAGAGAGCATGTTGCAGGATTGAGCCTGTTCTCAACAGTTTGCTTTTCTGCATACAAAGAGGAAGTCTCACAGGTAAATAGAAACAGCTACACGTGGCAGGTAGGTGAGAAAAGAAGAACTCTCCAAGCATCACTGTCAAAAAGGCAAAACGGCTAAGGACTATTTTGATACACCTGCACTTGGGAGCAACTTAACCCTTTCAGTCCCAGCTCCTCATTACCCTTATTAAAACCTGAGGCAAAGTATTCATTCAGGTGTTGGGCCATGCCTAAATTATCTTTAATCTCCAACGCATCCTCAGTGCTTAGCAGTCCCACTTTTTCTTTCCTTGTTTTCTTTTTATTTATATAGCTATACAACCTTTTGCGGTTGGTTTTAATTTCCTATGCAAGGCCCAACTCTGCTTGGCTTTGGCAGTTCTCACTTTTTCCCTACACTTTCTGACCTCCAAGAGGTAGCCTTCCTTGCTGATCCCTTCCATCTTCCATCCCTTGTAGGCTTTCTGCTTTCTCTTAATAACCTGTTTGAGATGCTTGCTCATCCAGCTTGGTCTTCGACACTTCCCTATCATATTTTTCCCCTTGCTTGGGATGCAGGCTTCAGATACTTTTAAGTCAAAGTTTCAGAAACTAACTCCAAGCATCCTCCACTAGGGTGACCAGACGTCCCGATTTTATCGGGACCGTCCCGATATTTCAGTCTCTGTCCCGTGTCCCGACCGATCTTTGGTCGGGACGCGGGACAGAGATATCCGCAGGCAGCACTTTTTTTTTCTTTTTTCTTTCCTCCCTCAGCCGGGACTCGCTCGGCTTTTTTTTTCTCAGNNTGTGTCCCGATATTTTATTCCCCTCATCTGGTCACCCTATCCTCCACATTCAGATCTTTGGATTCTTCAATCCAGTGCACTTCCCTAACCCTATTTTTTTTTAATTTTTTAAATGAATGGCACTAATGCAAGAGGTGGACATCCCCTCTGCTGTGCAGCAGTATCCAGCTCTGAAACTGCATTTCTCAGCAAATAATCTATTCATCTGAAAAATTTCACCCAGCTTCAATCCTGATTGTTGTTTTTTTTTAAAATAGCTGATTTGTGTTAATTTTTTAAATGAATGGCACTAATGCAAGAGGTGGCCATCCCCTCTGCTGTGCAGCAGTATCCAGATCTGAAACTGCATTTCTCAGCAAATAATCTATTCATCTGAAAAATTTGACCCAGCTTCAATCCTGATTGTTGTTTTTTTTTAAAATAGCTGCTTTGGGTTAATTTTAGTCCCACACTTAGCAACTTCTGAAATGAAAGTGTCAAGTGCTGGCTGAAACAACAAAGACATCCCGAACACAAGTGCATAGGCAGCAGTGAGCACCCTGCTTTGTGATCTGTTCAGCTCTGATACAAGGACTTTTTTTCCCACTGAGGCCAAGAAGTTAGTGCAATTTAAAAAAAAAAAGATCCTCAGCTGGACATGAATGGAGCGGTGCTGATTTACAGCAGCTGAAGAGTTGGCTCTTGCATGGGAAATTAGATCATTCTCAGTTACATTAGCAAGGACTAAAAATAAATATAGAGGGATATTGTTATGGGAATTGGTCGTTTTACAATGCTTTGCTTCTGTGGCTTCTGTGGCTCCCAGCCTGGGATGCTCACAACCAGCTACCAGCATACAGATCACACCTTCCTGCTGACTCCTATGTAAGTGGGGCTTCCATTGTTTCTGGTTGCACCATGCTTAATTTCATTGTAGACAGGTAGATAGCTGCCTCCCCTCGTGCCTAGGGAAAAGCCTATTTCTTCCTTTCTTTGGTCACAGACCATAAGCAACATATTTCCTCACCTAGTGTTAATACAGACATTTCACAATGATATTAATCACCACTGTGATTTTCTTTCAGAAAAGACCTCACCCTATGCACCCTTATAAAACTATAATATTGTATACAAAAATAAGTTGATTCAATAGTTCATCACTTCAAGTTCAGCCTCTCTTGTCTGTAGAGACCAATAAACCTTTGAAATGGATTCTTCAGAGGGTTACTCCTCAAAGTTACGTTTATTCAAGTTATGAGGAAGGTGACATGGACTCTGGTAGTGAAGGAAGCTCCATTCTTTTTCTTCCTCCAGTTGTTAACTTAATAGCTATGTTTACCTAATAGGTAAAAATGAAGCTTCATTGTCTTTGCCTGAAAATCAGGCTGTTCAGAGAACCAAATACACATTTCTTTGTCTTAGGCAGACCTGTATACCAACTGCCTCGGCACGACTAGCTGAAACTTGAAGTAGGAAGAGAGCCTAAAACATAAGCCCTTGTATCAGAGGCCTGGTATGAGGCAGGACCTGCTCACAGAATGGGACAAAAACAGGGCTAATATTGCAAAAATACATATTCCTAAGACGTGCTAGTCACAAAGTACTCATGCAACATCGTGATACAAAGTGGTACCAGAACATCCCAATATCAAGGATGGTACAAAAACATTCCCCAAGAATGACAGGAACACACTGACCCCTCCTAAAAGATAAGGTCAGAATAACAGTACGTAATAAAAATGTTTTAATCAAACCAACATGTACAAGGTAATGAATAATAACTAGCCACGTCAGGGGGCAGTAACTAATTATGTCAAAGGGGCAGTACTAACTTGTGTGTATCGGGGTATAAAGATGTTTCTCAGAGAGAGTCTCTTTGTTCAGCCAAGGGGGGAATAAAAAGTCCCACCATTCACTGAGCTGTGTCTGTTGTCACAGGCATACACATCTTAGTATCCTCGTGGAGCCTGCCAGGTGCTATTACCATGCTTTGTCAACAAAAAACCTGTTCTGGCACCTTCGTACCTTAACGGATCTTGTGGTCATTGGGCGGTTCACTCGTGCTCTGCTGTGCTGTCTGTCTGCACAGAGCTGGGACAGCACACAGAGAGAACACCCACATGCATCTAGTGAAACTCCTGTGAAACCAAGAAACCAAAGTATTTGATCAGGCATGTCCTCAGCAGCAAGGGAAAAACCAACTAACGAATGACCCAGACTGTTCTGCCAGGGGGATAGCTAACCAAGCCATAAGAGATAGGGTTTGCATTCTAAGAATCAGACTCCACACTCCAATATCTCTCTTGTATCCTGGTTGCCTTTTGTTTGGAGCTTGTTTACACTACAAACTGACCCAATCCCTGGAGCTGTTCAGCTCCAGAGTCTGGCAGAGGTCCATTCAATTAAACTAAAAGGCATCCAACTTAAAAATGATACAAGTATATGAATATTTATTTACACACTGCATGAAGCTCTGGGCTCTGATTCAGATCCAGCCCACCTCTAATTGTTATATTTAGGAACGCGGCATCAGATTAATCACAACTTTATCAGTGCTGCTGCAGTCTCTGATGGTCTCCAAGAGGGTACCCTGTTTCCACTATGCATATTCTGTGAGATGGAGGGAACCAGTGCAGGAATCTATGACTTGCCATATTGTATCAGGCCAGTGGTCCATCTCATCCCTTATCCTATCTCAGAACAAGAAGCTGCAATGGACTTGCAAGAAACCCTCCAGCAGATAGTTATGGAGAAGCCATGGTTGTAAGCTCTTTGGGGAAGGCACTGTCTTTTGGATGATGTATGTGTACAGTACAATGAGGCCTTGATCCCTGATTTGGACCTCTGGGCACTACCATAATAGAAATAAATAATAGTAATAGCCTGCACATCCAGGAAGTCTCTTCATAACCCCGGTCCATTAGAGGTGGCTTTGTTTCCTGAAAGAAGGTTCATATCTGTGAGACTAAGCACCCCTGTATTCATACCCCACCCACTATTGTAATAATCTTTTATATAAAATATGCCTGGTGAGCTAATAACTCCCTGATCATTAATATTCTTGAGTGATGTATGTATGCAGTGGGTATTAAGAGTTATGGATATAGGCTACAGTTATAACTATAGTGAGTTTTGTGGTTAGATGTTCGGCTGTGTGTGGGTGTCAAGTATCAGAGGAGTAGCCGTGTTAGACTGGATCTGTAAAAAGCGACAAAGAGTCCTGTGGCACCTTATAGACTAACAGACGTTTTGGAGCATAAGCTTTCGTGGGTGAATACCCACTGCGTCTGACGCATGTGGTGGAAATTTCCAGAGGTAGGTATAAATATGCTGGCAAGAATCAGTCTAGAGATAACGAAGTTAGTTCAATCAGGGAGGATGAGGCCCTCTTCTAGCAGTGGAGGTGTGAACACCAAGGGAGGAGAAACTGCTTTTGTAGTTGGCTAGCCCTTCACAGTCTTTGTTTAATCCTGAGCTGATGGTGTCAAATTGGCGACGGAACTGAAGCTCAGCAGTTTCTCTTTGAAGTCTAGTCCTGAAGTTTTTTTGCTGCAGGATGGCTACCTTTAAATCTGCTATTGTGTGTCCAGGGAAATTGAAGTGTTCTCCTACAGGTTTTTGTATATTGCTATTCCTAATATCTGACTTGTGTCCATTTATCCTTTTACGTAGGGACTGTCCAGTTTGGCCGATGTACATAGCAGAGGGGCATTGCTGGCACCTGATGGCGTATATTACATTGGTGGACGTGAAGGTGAATGAACTGGTGATGTTGTGGCTGATCTGGTTAGGTCCTCTGATGGTGTTGCTGGTGTAGATATGTGGGCAGATTTGGCATCGAGGTTTGTTGCATGGATTGGTTCCTGAGTTAGAGTTACTATGGTGCAGTGTGTGGTTGCTGGTAAGAATATGCTTAAGGTTGTCTGTGGGAGGCAGGCCAGTCCTCGCCCAGTCCTCAGAGACTGCAGCAGCACTGATAAAGTTGTGATTAATCTGATGCCGCGTTCCTAAATATAACAATTAGAGGTGGGCTGGATCTGAATCAGAGCCCAGAGCTTCATGCAGTGTGTAAATAAATATTCATATACTTGTATCATTTTTAAGTTGGATGCCTTTTAGTTTAATTGAATGGACCCCTGCCAGACTCTGGAGCTGAACAGCTCCAGGGATTGGGTCAATTTGTAGTGTAAACAAGCTCCAAACAAAAGGCAACCAGGATACAAGAGAGCTATTGGAGTGTGGAGTCTGATTCTTAGAATGCAAACCCTATCTCTTATGGCTTGGTTAGCTATCCCCCTGGCAGAACAGTCTGAATCATTCGTTAGTTGGTTTTTCCCTTGCCGCTGAGGACTTGCCTGATCAGATACTTTGGTTTCTTGTTTTTGCTTTAAAATGTTCTCAAGTGGGGTCAGGGTCATTTTTAAAGGCACAATTAGGGTTTTGCTGTTACCGCCTTCCCTTTTCTGTTTAAAGAGCAGCTCATTTATACTGGATGAACTGCTGCAGTTCTCACTCAGCCCCGTTTCAAGCAAAACGCCAGAAACCCCATCCTCTCACTGTAGCATGCAAACAATATCTGTTGGTGTCAGTGAGGTCTGCTCTTGCAGCAAGAGAATTGCCCCCCCTCGCCCCTCCAACTTGTGCTTCCGGGGGGAGTTTTCCCTGAATAAGAGCAGATCTAGGGCTGCAGCATTTGGCTCATGGAGGTTGATTGTACAGGCCCGTCTACACTGCAGCTTGGGTCGGCATACCAGCACTATCTTTTATCTAGCTAGCACAGCTACAAATATCAGTGAAGATGCAGCACCAATGGTTGTACAAGTCCACCCAGAACCCTGGGTATGTACTCACATTCCTAACCTGCCCAGGGTCCATGTTGCCACATCTTCGCTCCTATAATATTTGCTGTGTTAGCTAAATTAAAGTTAGTGTGTTGCCATGAACACCATTGCGGTGGTTTCAGGCAACATGTTTCTGGGCCTTTGTCCAATTGCCACTAGTTCTAGCTGTGATATCCACCTCTGATTTCAGCATAGACAGACCCGAAAAGAAACAAGGGTTTTGAGTCAAGCTGCCTGCAGAATGAATGGCAGAAGGAAAAAAAGCAAGGCTACTCTCTTGAAGAAGGTAAATACACTCTGTAAAGATGGGTGGATCTCGAAGGGCTCAGAGCTTGTGTCTGGGTGGAATAAGTGGCCCAATACTGCTGATCTGCTAGCCACCGCTTGTTTAAAAAATAATAATTTCCAAGTCTTCCAGAAATCTTGCCAGTACAGGAACAGGCCTAAAGAAATGTCTGTGTCCTCATGCATGAGTTCATGCTAGATATAGCACAAGAACTGTTTTTTCCACCACGCTGTAACACCATTGCCTCTGGCCCCGGAAGTGCACTCACCCACACACATGAGAAATGTCAACGGAGGTGTGTGAAAGTTAGTGGAAAGGTTCATGATGCTGTTCCTGTTGGATTAGAATGAGATGACTCGTCCCTATTTCTGAAAAGCAAATTCTTGAGGGCAGATCCATGGTCCTCTTTCTGGCTGCTTTGAGCTGTGAAGGCAGAGTGAAGCCACTGGAAAACTGGCCGGAGTGGACACCTGGGCTTGCATGAGGGAAGTCCCAAGGGGCACAGAGCTGACTCGTACTCAGGCGTGGGGCCAATAGGGAGAAGGGGGCATAGTCAGAGCTTGTTGCACCCTTGTGATCCTGCACCAGCAATTGTTCCAAGCCAATCAAAATCAGTGCTGACCTTAGGTTGCTGTAATTTATGGCAGGGGCTAAACTCTCTGCCAGCTGATCCCAGGATTAGGGGAGAAGAAAGGTCACTTAGAAAGGCATGAGGCAAGAAACTCAAGAATTTGGGCCTTGATATCTGGACACACTACGAACTTGATTCCGTTCCCATAAGCAAAACTTGATGGAAGCAGGGATTGGGTTGAAGTATACTCTTGTGCAAACACAAGCTCAGCCCCACCAGCGAAAAAGACATGTAAGTGGATCTCTTCAACAATACCAGCTTTTAGCTTTGCTTCCAAACAGTGGCATAATCCAGCCCACAGCATGTAAACTCCATAGCCAGCGTGTCTACAGGAGGGAAATGGATCCCTGTGGGTGCTTTCTCCATCCAAACACAGGCACCACAATCAGCTACTGTCTGATGCATGGACCCAGTGGCGCTGGAATGGCAACTGGCATGTGTCTATGAAACGTGAACACCGTTGCAGTGGTTTCAGGCAACACTAGGGTGACCAGATAGCAGCTGTGAAAAAACGGGACAGGGGGTGGGAGGTAATAGACGCTTATATTAGAAAAAATCCGCAAAAACGGGACTGTCCCTTTAAAAACGGGACATCTGGTCACCCTAGGCAACACGTTTCTGGGCCTTTGTCCAGTTGCCACTGCTTCTAGCTGTGATATCCAACATGGTCTAGAATGCCGTTCACAAGGCTAAGCACCAGGCACTCACGAGTTCTAATCCTGATACAGGCACTGACTTCCTGCGAAGCCACTGTAAGAGGAGGGTAATAGTTCTTCAGGGCAGGGACTGTGTTTTCCTGGGCGTTGTATGGTGCTCAGCACAATGGGCCTTGGAGCTTCTGGACCAGTAATAGCAATTTCATAAATGCTTGTATTAGAGACTGAATCTGGACTTGAACGAGCACCAAGTTTGGATCTCACAGTGAAACTTTGGACTAAATCAAAACTCTGGATCCATGCACCACCAGGATTTTGGGAAAGTTTGGCTATAAACTTTGTGGCTCAGGATCTGGCTTTATCAAGTCTGATGTGTTATTATTCACTCTTGGATAAGTGTGGTGTTGTATGTGGGCTCAAGTGAACATAAGACAAGGAAAGTGCAAGAAAACAAAGAACAGGGAAGAAAGAAAAAGGGGATTCACTCATGCCAGGAACCGTGAGATCAGCAAGTGCGGGGCATAAAATAAAAGGCATGTGTAAGAGATTCAGCAGAATGTCCTTAAGGAAAACACAATACAAAGACTAGCTTGTTTTCTTCTGCTTCAGGCAATGCCTCTCTCTAGCAGACTGACAGGGAGCTGGAAGGCTCTAAGCCCCGAAAGCCCCGACTTGAACAGGAATCCTCAAGGCTGCCGTCGAGCTTGGAACTGAGGCCTGACGAGAGCTGGGGCTTCCAGGCTCCTGGCTCTGCAGCAGAAAGCCAATAAGTCCTAGGGTCCCCAATTGTGGGGCAGTCTGCCCAGCAAGGCTGCTCCAGACCTGCAGACCTCGGAAGTCCAGGCTCCTGTCCCCAGCAGGAAATCAGGCACATTTCTTTACTGAACACTTCTGCCTGTTCCGCATTATTATGGATGATTCTACCAGTTCCATCTAGTAACAGACAAATACCATTGTTAGATTCTTTTTGTTCCTATATACTTAAAAAATTCCTCCTTATTGTCTTTTTCTCTACTGGCCATGGATTTTATTCCTTTGCTTCCCTTGTCAATTTTCTTCAGTTTCTAGCTCTGATTTATATTCATTGCTCTCAGCTTCCCTTTCTTCCATGTATTATCATTTTTTTAAATTGTATAGCTGCCTTTACTTACCCTCTAAACCAAGCCTTTTTTAACCAATGCAGCCTTCTTCCTCCATTGTGGGATTGTGGCTTTTGGTGCATCTAACAAAGTGTTCTTAAATTATTCCCTATTATAATTCACATTTTTCTGTTTTAATTCTTCCTCCCAGCTGATTTGGCTCATAATTATTTTCAGCTTCGTAAAACTGGCCCTTTTAAAGCACTAAATATCTATATATAACATTGGTCTGGACTTTTTATTCTGTTTGCATGTTACCAATGTGATCAAGTCATAATCACTTGTAGTTAAGTCACTCTTCAGTTTTAGTTCTGTGATTAGTTCCTCTTTATCTGTCAAGGTTTAGTATAGAATTCCTCCCAGCTGGGTGCAACACCTTTTGAGTTAGGAATTGTGATCTATAACATTTAGAAATTCCAAGGATGTTTCAGTACTGGCAGCATAAGATCTCCATCAAATGTCTCCCATGATCACACAGCTTTTTTTCCTACACATTAGAGATAGGAACGTAAGAAGGTGGCCATGCTGTTCCCTAGTGGGATTTGGTCTGTAGCTGACAACAGCTAATGCCCCCATCTTGTGCTTTATCTGTTAGGACATTGATCCATAAGCCTTCAAGATCCTTTTCTTCCACATTATCAGTGACTTGGAAATGCCATTTTTGCCATAGAGTGCTACTCCCCTCCCTTTTCCCCCCACTTGATCCTTCCTAACTAGGTTATAACCATTTATTGCAACAGAAGAAAGAAAGAGAGAAAGAGAGAAAGAGAGAAAGAAAGAAAGAAAGAAAGAAAGAAAGAAAGAAAGAAAGAAAGAAAGAAAGAAAGAAAGAAAGAAAGAAAGAAAGAAGCAGGGGAACCAAAGCAGGGGAACCGAAGCAGGGGAACCAAAAATTGTTTGGTTTTCTATATCAAAAACTTATTGGTGGTTGTTTTCTCCCCGCCGCCATCCCACTAAGTGAACTTTGGAGTTCTCCCGAAATTCAGCGTAGTCACCATCAGCCCCCATTGTTTGTGGAATTGTTCTGCTTGGTTTGCATATTTGTCCCTGAGATTTTGACATCCCCTTCCCCGCCCCATGATTAGCTTCATGTAGCACGGTTTTCCCTTGCCATTTGCTCACATATGTTCCCTGGGGCTTTGCTTACAAAGCTCCAAATGAACTGGAGACCCTGGTGAGCCATTTGCTGGTGACATTAAGAGCTACTCAGCAGAGTTCAACTGCAGCACAGACCACAAGGCCAGAACTAAACAAATAAAGTTAACATCTTGGTTTGCGGGGGTGGGAAAATGCCTGGATTGTTTGGTGTCCACCCCTCCAGTGCTGACGTCATACAACCAGCTCTTGTTCTAGACCCAGAAAACCCTGCTGAGGAAAAGAAGGTCATGTCATTTTAATGCTAAGCCTGGGCTGCACATGTCCAGTGTCTGAGGAAATCAGCCTTTCCAGCTGAGATTTTCAAAAGGCACCAAAGGAAGTGGGATGCCGAACTCCCTTAATCTCCTTTTAAAATGCCAGATATATTCTACCAGCTGCAGCTCAACACCTACAGCGACCATAGAGCCCTCAAGCCCAAAAGCAAAAACATCACTCCAGGAAATGAACTGTCCCGCAATGCAGTAAGGCCCTACAACTAGGCCCTTAAACTGGTCATGTCCAGGGCCGCCCAAAGGGGGGGGCAAGTGGGGCAATTGGCCCCAGGCCCCGCAGGGGCCCCGCGAGCCCTGGCCCGGCGGCGGTGGTCCGGGTCTTCGGCGGCATTTCGGCGGCGGGGGGCCCTTCAGTGCTGCCGAAGACATGGAGGGACTGAAGGGCCCCCCGTCGCCAAAATGCCCCGCGAGCCCTGACCCGGCGGCGGTCCCGGTCTTTGGCGGCATTTCGGCAGCCGGGGGCCCTTCAGTCGCTCCGGGTCTTCGGCGGCATTTTGGCAGTGGGGGGCCCTTCAGTGCTGCCGAAATGCTGCCGAAGACCCGGACCGCTGCGGGTGAGTACAAGCGCCGCAGCTCCCCCGCTTTGCCCCAGCCCCCCTGAATCCTCTGGGCGGCCCTGGTCATGTCACAAAATGTCAAGGCTTAATCCCTATATTCACACAAGATTGTTTTAGTGCTAATAAGTGCAGATAAGTCACACAGGATAGCATGGTCCTAGTGGCTTGGGAGAAAAGCCAACAGTTGGAAAAGAAATGCTAGAACTTGGCTAATTTGTGCATAGCGGTATTCCCAGGTGTTGTAACTGGTGTTTAACTTGGTCAGTCATTCACAAAAGATATTTGATTGCTATCTGCTATGCACAAGTAGGTGGATTGTTAGACAAACAAATCTCGGAACATTTTTCCATGTCTTAAACCCTAGAAGAATTATACATAAGAAAGATCAGAGTGGAATGCCTTGACTCTGACATAAAAACAGAAAACCAACATAGTCCCCTCAAATCCTAACGTAAGGATGTGTTATAATAATCTACTTGCATCCGAAGAAGTGGGTATTCACCCACGAAAGCTCACGCTGCAAAACGTCTGTTAGTCTATAAGGTGCCACAGGATTCTTTGCTGCTGTTATAATAATGGTATTCTGGCTAAGTGCCTAACTGCAGTTCTCTTATAAAGCTGTTTTTTTTCCAGAAGTTTATGACTTGGATGTTTCAGATTTCATCACAGTGAAAACTGGACACACAAAATTGTTGGCTGATTGCAGAAATGTTGGCCTTACAATGTTTTACATTTATTAAGCTTCTGATTTGTTCAGAAATAGAGCAGGTCAGAAAAAAGAGGGGGTAGGTCAGAATTAAAAGATATTTTCCCCTTTGGGTTGGTTGTTTTTGTTTTCAGAATTTCATTGAGATTTTGTCAAAATTCAAAAACTAAAATGTGACCGGCTTTTTAGGTTGTCAAGTAAGTACATTTTGTGAACATTTCAGCACAGCTTTTCTCCTTCATTTCATATTTGAAATTCAAAACCTCATCAAAATGTTGAAATGTGAAAAATTTCCACCAGCTCTGTTTATACACACACACTAGCAGAGGACCCCATTCAAGTTAGACATGTTAAAAAATAGCCAAGTCATCATGAAATCAAGATCATACTTGACATTCAAGACTTTCTTGCGAATCTGAGGAACATGATCTTGCCAAGATCCTATTTATTTAAAAGAAGTGGAAAATCTTGCCCAACAAGCCTTGGACTGGCTTGTTCAGCCAAGTGCACAGGCTCAAGGGACTTTTGGAGATGAACAGGCATTTACAACGTTATTAGTGGCTCACGGGAATCTTCCTCTTCCTCACACGTAATCAGATGCCTGAGAAGGAGCTGTGGAACATGAATGACCCCGTTGCATCAGTTTCAATACTGCAAGTGGCTTGAGCTGACTCCTCTCTTTTCTAATGGGAAGTCCAAACGAGGTGGGCATGGAGTCAGCATTTTTGAATGAAATGAAGGAACACATAGTATCATATGATCTCTCTCTCTGTCAGCCACAGACACAACTACTGCTGTGCTGCTCCTCAGAACCCCCGCTTCTGCAGACAGGAGCCTGATGGAGCAGAGCATTACAAAAGGCTTGCAAGGGGCAGATGCATCCTGAAGTCCTATCTCAGATTTCACTCAGGCAAAACGCCCACTGAGGTCAATGGCGCAAATCTAGCCCAGGCCTCTGAGGGCGCAGGAGGCCTGGTGCCGTTCTACCGTGCGGGGCGAGATCAGGGGTGGGAGGGAACACACAGTGAGTGCTTCACCATGTAGGACACAGAGCCGAGCTCCACAAAGCCTCTCTGTGCATTGTCATGTAGGGGGAGCTGGGCCTAGGAGAGGGCCTGAGGATCAGCCATCACGTGGATCCTCTATTCCGTCCCATCTTAGCAGGATGACATGAGGGACACAGTTTATTCCATCCCTTGCTCTCTGGAGATCCTCAACAATGAGCCCAGCTACTTTGGGAGGATTCAGCGCAGTGGGAGTTTTACATGAATAAGGAACTCAGGGCCAGATACTCAGCTAGTGTAAACTGCCACTGCTTCGATGGACCCATGCCTGGTTTCCACCATATGAGGATTTGACTCATGGTTTCCTAATGAGGCATTAGTGGGGGACCACAATGAAGTAGGTGTAAACACAGTTCGTTGGCTTCACTCCCAGAATCACTTGCACTTTGCATTGCACAACGTAGGGATTTGGGGGCAGATGCTTAGCATGGCTTCATTAAGGTCAGTGGCACTATCCTGATACACACCAGCCAGGGAACAGGCCCAGCTCTTCTAACATCTCCAGCAGCCACAGACAGGGGCAGCTCTATGGTTTTTGCCGCCCCAAGCACGGCGGTCCGCTGGTCACGCAGATTCGGCGGCATGCCTGCGGGAGGTCCGCCGGTGCCGCACCTTCAGCGTCCCTGCCGCCGAATTACCGCCGAAGCCGCGAGACCGGCGGACCTCCTGACGGCTGCCTTCACAGCAACCGGCAGGCCGCCCCTCCCCCGGCTTGCCGCCCCAGGCACGCGCTTGCTGCGCTGGTGCCTGGAGCCGCCCCTGGCCACAGAAACCCTAAAGTGAACTTGTGCTGCTCAGCACTTGACTCCCTGTGCCGCTCCCATGGCACACCCCAGCTCGTAAATGGTTTGCAATAATAGCTGAATAATAAAATGTTACTTTGCCATTGATCTTGATACAGTCTGTGCGAGAAAGAAGGCCGTTGCCCACACTGAGCAAAGAGGAAAAAAGCAACTATCAGAGACAGCTGGATGAAACACCCAACCTGTCAATAGCCCCAATGAAGATTAATTTCCTGGTTAAAAGGCAAAGTTCCAGGCCTGAGACAAAAAGAACCTGAGGCCATTCATTTCAATAGAGGTTAGGCTGTAATGCTCATTCAAGCAAAGAAATACCTGGGAGTCATGTGGGGTAGGGAGAACAGGGTTGGGCAGAAACTGGAACAGGAGCACAAATAAAATTAGAAGGATTTGGAGAAAGAACAAAGAGAGAGTGCTGGGAGAGGCTGATGCCGTGAGTGGAAGCTACAGGTGATCAGCACCTCTGAAAATCATGTTACTTATTCAGCTGGAGTCAATTGCCTAAATTTAAGCACCCATATTAGAAAATGCTGGCTCGAGAGTTGGGCCTGTACCAGAACACCAGACTCGGGTCTTTGAGGAATTTTGGGACATGAACGTCTCAGCTCGAACTCATCTATAAAACTGGGGTGTATCCAAATCCTGATTCTGAATCCTTCATGAACTGGGGGAAAGTTGGGAATCAGATCAGATCTGAGCTCTGTGATTTCGGCCTGTTTCTACCGAATAACCCCTCAAAGCTGGTATTATATCATATATTGTCATGGGGCACTCCCCCTAATACCTGATATCCAGTGCTAAGCATTGCAACTGCCTTAAGACAGAATGTCACTCTTCTTGCATATAGGACTGGCCCTGTGCACAAGAAAGTCAGAGCCCGACGGTGGTAAAATTCCATCGAGCCAGATCCTCCGCTGGTATAAATTGTCACCCCTCCACTGATGTTATGCCAGTTAACACCATAGGATTTTGATTTTGGCTTTATTGGCGAGCCACTTGATTTATGTAGGCCAGGCTCCAACTAAGCTCTCCCCTGCCATCTATGGATGAACTAGGAGAAAAAACCTCTGGAGCAGACTGTATTTGCCTGGGCACATTGACTTTGCCTAGGTGTTCAGCAGATAGACCTGCTTCCCCAAAGTGATCAATTTTGGTTGCTTTGGGTTAAAATCCACTTTAGCCTTGAGGCCAGGGGTAAGGAAATGTTGTTATGACTACCGGGCAATAGAACTGTATTTAATATGCCCTAATTAAGGGGTCATAACTAGAACCTCTGTCACTAAACAGGGGGTAGTTATGTCAAATCCAAGTGAATATCAGAGGGGGCGGGGAGAGGTGTTTCTACCTGGGGGTATGGCCTCTGTTTAAAGAGTCCTAGATACCACTTGACTCTTCCCCTCCAGTGTTTAAGGACAGAACTGAGCAGACTCATTTGAGAGTCCTTGTTTCTCCTCAGTGATCACTAGAGCCGAAATCACTGATGAGCAGGTCTAGGGGGCTGCACCTTAGCCCTGGGGTGGTGACCCTGTCATGGTGAAAGACCCGGTGAAATCACTAAGTGGCGGAACCTCAGAACACAGCATTGCAGCTGGAGATCACGGCAACAGCCATGAGAAGCAGCAAAGGCAACAGCGGCCAAGACAACAGTGACAGCAGCAGAGGCATGGCCCGCCCCCTGTCAGGGGTCGGAGGTAAACCCACATGGACACACGCCTGGATTCTGGGGCTTTGCTGACTTCAGCCAACCAATCATGAGTGAGGTGCAGCAGAGGGAAAGGGGAGTGGCATGTGAAAGTGACCTTTGTCAACCTGACTTTCACACCACAAGCTGTGCAACTGAGGCAAGGGACACTGCCCAAGATACTGTGGGGCGGGCATTTACGGTTTGCATACTTTTGAATCATTGTTGCGGTATTCTCCCAAATTAATGCGGCGTTCCCTCTCCCTTTAATACAAGTTCTGCTGTTAAGCACGGACTCAGTGCTTGCGAGCGGGGGGAAGTATTGCTTCTCAGAGGTGCCCAGGGCTGGTTAGTTTCCCCAGATTTCTGGGTGGGTGCTCGAGCCAGGTCTGTTTTGTAATGTTAGATTTTAAACCCGGCCCTTGTTGCCGTGGACACTGCCTGGCAGAAGGGTTCCATTTACACTGGTGTCATGGAAAGCAAAGTCAGGCCCCAGGGCTGGCAGGCTTTGCTGCTGCGTGTACACAGCGCATTGACCAGTGACGATACCATTTCTGAGCAGTTAGGCGTGAGTATGCGCCGTACTGGTCGTTACTGTTGCTCTGGAAAGGAGCAGGCTGAGAACCCTCAGATATTTCATGCTGCTGACTGGAGGGTGTGCAAATACAGGAGGAAGGGAAGGGGGTGGGTCCGAGGACCTTGGCCAAGTTCCCAAGCCAACAGGCCAGGCCCTATTGTGGTGGTCCCTGCACTTAAGAGAGACATAGGATTGTTCTCTTGCCCTGTTGTTGAAGCCCTAAATGAAGGAACTTCTCCCTCAGATTGTAAGGACCATCGTTCTGTGTTTATACAGCACCTCGTATAGTGGTCCTTGTCCCTGCTTACAAGTCAAGGGCGATTTTCCCTCATTTAGGTCCATACCTTGGACTCCTTCACACTACCACAATAGAAACAAACAATAGCAACTCACTTAGCTATCGCAGTGAAAGACCCCGTATCAACGTCTGGCCAGCCAGCCAGAACCCTGTCCCCGCTCCGTGCACAACAGGGGCAGCTTGCTCCTGTCATCACCCTAGCCAGGGAGAGAGACTGTATCAAAACACGATCACTCTGGCCCCCCAAATCAGCTCTTTTTCTAGCCCCACCACACCAAGCAGCAGCAGAGTGGAGCACGGAGGAATTCTCATTGCCAGGCCGGGCAAGCCTCAAGCAAGCGTGTTGTTACAGCCTCTGCCTTTTCCACTGCACTAGCAGATGGCAGCTCACACAGCTCCACCCTCTGCCAGCAGGCTGCAAGAGCTCTGTGCAGACATGGGAAAGAGAGAGTGGAGAGATGAAGGGGAGGGGAGGAAATCTCTTGCCTTCTTCCCTTTGAGGCCTTCTGATAAAAGAGAATGCTGATTTCCCAAGCAACATTCCACAGGTCCCTAAATACAACATGAGTATGTTACAGCTTAGGCAACATCCATCGCTGAACCCCTTGCTCAGCAATGATTGGAGGGCTGGAAAAGCAAACAGCTGGCAAGCGGACCCGTGACTAACCCTGATTCATCTCTGTGAATCAAATGTTTTGTGATGAGCACAGCTTCTGGCAACTTCTCCAAGAGCATCTTCCTGGCAGGGCCCAATCCTACCCACACAATCCTTCCTCCTGGGCCTTCCAATCCCTGGCACGGCTCGAGTTCCGAAGGGCCGCATGGCCAGAAGGATGCGCCTCTGCGGTAAAGTGCCCAGCATCTTGCAGCTGCACAGAGTCCTGCTGTTGCTCTCCGCTCAGGTCAGACAGCAATGGGGTGATGCAAGGCCTCGTGCCTTTTTGCAAACCCACGCAACGCAAACGGTTGAGATTCCAGTGCCCACGCTCCTGCTTACAAGAAAAGCAGAAGGGGTGAGGGCAGTGTGGTTTGATGCTTTGTGGAATGCAGTAGCCCCATGTGCAGTAGTCAAATAATGTGGTTAAAGGGGAAGGTTGTTTGTTTCTAATGAAGTAGACACCCAGATCATAGCACTGGGCCTTGAAAGATGACCGAAAACCAGGGGCAGGGGATACTGGGTTTGTGCCTATTTGCATCTTTATGATGGATAGCGAAGGCCTGAAATGTTTTGGTGGCGGGAGGTGGGGGGCCTGCATTGGGCATGTGAGATTAGTTGTTGGGTTTTTTTACACTGGAAATATCAGGAATGACCGTCAAGATTTTCAAAAGTGTCGAGTGATCCAGAGTACCCAACTTGAGACACTTTAAAGGAGCCTGATTTGGAGAAAGTGCTGCACACCCACCTTCTTCAAATCAGGCTCATTTAAGGTTGGACACCCAAATTTGAGGCACCCCAAACCATCAGCCCCTTTTGAAAATTTCAACCATCCAGTCTGGCCTTCCCTTTTTTAATTGGAAGACTTTCTCAGATATATACTGTGAGCATTCCCGCTTCACTGAAGGGACTGTGGGCTTTGATTTTTAACAGAGACTTCTTTTCTCCAAAGTTTTCAGAGGCATTGGAGTGAAATAGCTGTTAAAAACAAAAAGAGTTTTAATCAGTCCGATAACACTCCCCTCCTCTCTCAATCTCTTCCCTCTTGTCTCTGATGATGTCCTGATATCCTGTTCTCTCTAGATTCCTAGGGTAGAAAATATCAATCTCTCAAATGAAAAAAAAAAGACAAAGGATAATTTTAAAAAACCATTCAGGTCTTTATCATAAAGAAGCATTAATATGGATTTGTGCCCTTTTTCCCCTCCTTTATAGGTTGCTTCAACATCCAAAGAACTGCTGACAAAGTCCGAGAGCCACCAAAGAACAACAGGGACTTTAACTTGTTTCAGATATTTGTTGTTTTCACTCTACCGCTTATTGTAGTGCAGGCATTTTGCTGAAAAGCTAAATAAAGGAGAGAGCATGAGCGGAAACAAAGGCAGCATTGCCATTCACCTTAATTGGCTACAACTCCAGTATAGATTCAACACTTCTGTGTAGGCGAGGGTCTTTGTGTTCTGGTTTTAAATTGCCTTATATCTAGGAGCAGCTGCTAAGGTAACCAGAGATGGGTTTTTTCAGGATCAGGGTGGGAGCAACATGCCACAAATAGGAGGAGCCAGCAAGCACAGGTGTTCCCTAAACGGGAAAGTTGTACTGCTTTAAGAAGTTGCAATTTTAAATCCGTTTAATCAAGCTGGTGCAAAAGACCACGTGGATGCTCTTGATTTCAACTGAGCCAAGATTTCACTCAGAGTATCCACAAAGGGATTTGCAGAGGTTTAACTACATTGGTTTGCATACTGATTTACGTTAAACTGATGCAGCTTCTGCATGTAGCCAAAGCCTCAGGTTGAAGATCATTATTCCAGAGCGCCTTCTGGAAACAAAATATTGCTTCTGTAAAGATGGCAGATACTAGGCTTCAGGGCCAGCCCTAGGTATGTGAAGAGTATCCAGCTACACAGGTCCCTGTGCTTTTAGGGCACTCGCATTCCAGGATCTATTCCCAAAGGGAGGGAGGAGAGGTCTCTCCAATTTCCCACCTCTCCCATGGCTAATAAAGTCCCCTGCACCCACAAGCCAAGCAGCTGCCAAGCCTTCCCTCAGCTTCTCTAGATGTGAAGGTTACAGAAGCCCTCACACATTTGTCTTTGCCCAGATCCCTTCAAAACCAAACACTGGCCCTCATAAGCACAATAGAGAGCCACTGAACCAAGCCACATTTTCTTCATGAATGGGGGCGAGGGAGGGGCAAATACTCTGAAAGCTACTGCTGCTCAGGTGATCATTTTGGGTTAACCCATGTGATGCCAGGAAATGTATGACCCTAGCACTCCTCAGGGCTGCATTTTAGACAGGGGAAAGGGGAAAGCCGAGGGAACAGGAGTAACGATGGGAACTGAGTTCAAACCTGCAGGTAAATGACATGGATGCCAAGATTTTTATTTGCATCAGAGACTTTAATTGTTTCTGCAAACAGTCAGCATAGAGGGATGGGCATTTCACTGTAGCTTGGCAATTCTCCCTTTGTGGTCAGTTTGGAGTCTTTGGAAGGCAGGGGGTGAAAGGAGTGAAGGTTCTTTAGCTCTGTTTACCTGGTTCAGGTTTTTACTAGCCTGACTTTAAATTGGTATTAAGTCATAAACAGAAAAAGAAACCCAGCAAAACAATACTGCAGGCCTCATCCTCACCCCATTTACACTGGTGAAAACCAAAAGCAATTCCACTGATGCTGTGAGTGAGTGGAAAATCAGGCTCTGTATTTCAATTCTCCGTTTAAATGCTCAAGTCCTTCTAACTGGTGATCCAAACATATGGACCACATCCTCTGCTGGAGTAAACCAGTGTAACTCCATAAACAATGGAACGATGCCAATTTACACCCCAGCTGCAGCTGTGGCCTATAATGATCGTTCTAAACAGAAGATACATGGATTTCAGAAGCAAAACTTTGTCCTTTCACGTCGCCTTATGATAGAGATCATAACAATTAGAATGGAACAGTGTAGGGGGTCAGAGGGAGGGATAGCTCAGTGGTTTGAGCATTGGCTTGCTAAACTTAGGGTTGTGAGCTCAATCCTCAAGGGGGCTACTTAGGGATCAGGGGGGGAGAAATCTGTCTGGGGATTAGTCCTGCTTTGAGCAGCAGGTTGGACTAGATGACCACCTGAGGTCCCTTCCAACCCTGATCTTCTATGATTGTGTCCCATAGAAATGATAGCTGCCCAGTTCTTAGAGTAACTGACAATAAGACTAGACAAAACACCAGAGCATTGTCCCATAGAGAAAACACCCTTGCATTGCCAGTTCAAATCCTTCCCATCTCCAATTTTTTGTGACATCAAAAGTGATTTGTCCTTGCTTGCTTAAGAGGATTCAGTGCAACAATCATGAATGACAGATTGCTAGTCTTCACACTAATATTTAATCATCACTAAAAAAGTGACTCTGAATTATTTGCTGAGACATATCGCAACAAGCAAAAATATACATTCAGCTCCCATGTAGGCCCTGAAATAGATGGCCAGATTTTCAAATGTGCCCAGCACTTTGTGTTCACAATAGATGCTGAACTCTTTTGAAAATCTGACCCCTGGTTGTGGATGCCAAGCACTTAGTAATCTAACCACAAGCTGTTTAGAAAATCTTGGTGTCCTGCATGCTACAGATAACATATCTAGTCACCAAGTATAAAAGTGAAACAATCAGCACTCACATTCATTTCTGCGGGTGAGAAAAAGAAAACATTTCAACTGTATTGATCTTTGGTGTGACCTTAATACCTTATTACTCAGCGGCCGCTGCTTCATGAGCAAGCTCCATCTTTCCATCCGTCTTAGCCACACCAAAAAAACAGAAACTGCTGTGCAAAGAATTCACAAAACCCTGCTGAAAGAGGTGCTGGGGTTTCATGTTAGCCTTTCATCCCCCAGCATTTGGGCAAGAAGAAGGAATCATGTCTGGTGAGATAACACGGGGATCAATGTGATGAGAAGAGTGTCCAGCTTGTCCATTAGCCAGAGACCAGAAATGAGAGGTGGAAATATTGATGGAAGAAATATCCTC
The DNA here is from genome assembly GCA_003942145.1 of Platysternon megacephalum. Classification (NCBI taxonomy): domain Eukaryota; kingdom Metazoa; phylum Chordata; order Testudines; family Platysternidae; genus Platysternon; species Platysternon megacephalum. Next base: position 5,759,915 of record QXTE01000070.1, read on the forward strand.
AGAAAGGAGAACAGTCAAGACATGAAAGAGTTGTACTGAAATAAGAGCTGACCCTGGGGTTCTTCGCAGTGCCGTCTCCTCAGCACCAGTGCAAACTGTGTAAGGAATATTCTAGCAATTATTCATGTTCTCATTTCTTTCATTAGTCATATGGAAGCCATGCTGGCTGAACTGTGAGTTATAAAAAAATGAGCAAATTCTCCACTGATTTGTACCTCGTGTCATCCGTGGCACCTGTGCAAAGTGAGTGTAAGATGCTACCAAATCCAAATTGTCCAGTCATGCCATTAGTAGCATCTTATGCTCGGGTTGCCCACGTGTAGTTACCTACTCAAGGGATAAGGCACTGGAGAATCAGGTCTTATAGTCACTGAAATTTTACTGTTGTTTTTTTTGTTTTGTTTTGTTTGTTTGTTTTTTGTTAGTAAGTCACCTGCAAACCTGTCCTGATGTCTGCCAATGTACTCTTTATCCGTAGGTCTGTTAGTTAAATAATTTGGACAAATATTTTTCAATCTATGTGACACTTTCTCCTCTTCAAATATATATTACTCATGGTCACACAGTATTATTTCTGCTCCCTGATTAAAAATTTTCTGTTCTCCAAACAATAATGAATAATGAACTTGCTGGAGGAAGAAACACTTGGGCTAACATCTGTAAAATGTTCAAAATTTGCAAATAATGTCATGACGATCCAGCAGTCATCCATATACTTGTGAATAACAGATTATATGATCCCATGTAATCGTAGGGACTTGTTGTTTGTATTCATAAAGGGTGAAATTCATCCTCTAGAGAGAGCCAACCCAAGGTCTATGTGCCGCTTCAGACCCTTTTAAGCCCCCAAAATAGGATTTAACTGGGATTTAAGAGGCTCATAAGCTTTGCACTGGCTCTCTGCACAAAACAGAAATTCATCTGAAAATATTTGCAAAATAGTTTTCAACCACCTCTCTACTGCACGTTCATTTTCAAGGAGTTGCCTCTGTGGTCCCTACTGAGATATTTAATGAGAGGCCACTGTATGCTGTTAAAGAAAAGGTGCTTGTTACGTCTCTTTGCAAAGATTTAGTGATCAAATAAGTTGCAGTTGTGCTTGCACAGATCAGAAATCTTGGGGTTTTCCAAACTGAAAATGCTGTGAGCTCTCCTAAATGCTCTTCATTCATTCATCTTGGCAACTGTGACAAGTGCAGGCTTTGAAAGCTGCAATCCGGTAAATGAGAGAGTAGGGATGTATGAAACAGAGTTTTTGTCATAGGAAAACAATGGCCACCAGAGGGCTAATAACATAACATATTCCAGAAATGTTGCTTAGATCGCAAATTACATTAATAAATTGTTTGCTTGTGGTCAATATCCAAGAAGTGTTTACTGTGTAAGTTAGAGAGAGAACTGAAGACACCCAGGCTTTGTGGAACTCAGGCCTGGATCTCATTTTCACATGTGGCCCAAAGCTCCAAATTCAAGCGTCATAGAATCATAGAATCTCAGGGTTGGAAGGGACCTCAGGAGGTCATCTAGTCCAACCCCCTGCTCAAAGCAGGACCAATCCCCAACTAAATCATCCCAGCCAGGGCTTTGTCAAGCCGGGCCTTAAAAACCTCTAAGGAAGGAGATTCCACCACCTCCCTAGGTAACCCATTCCAGTGCTTCACCACCCTCCTAGTGAAAAAGTTTTTCCTACTATCCAAACTAAACCTCCCCCACTGCAACTTGAGATCATTACTCCTTTTTCTGTCATCTGGTACCACTGAGAACAGTCTAGATCCATCCTCTTTGGAACCCCCTTTCAGGTAGTTGAAAGCAGCTATCAAATTCCCCCTCATTCTTCTCTTCTGCAGACTAAATAACCCCAGTTCCCTCAGCCTCTCCTAATAAGTCATGTGCTCCAGCGCCCTCATCATTTTTGTTGCCCTCTGATGGACTCTTTCCAATTTTTCCACATCCTTCTTGTAGTGTGGGGCCCAAAACTGGACACAGTACTCCAGATGAGGCCTCACCAATGCCGAATAGAGGGGAATGATCACGTCCCTCGATCTGCTGGCAATGCTCCTACTTATACAGCCCAAAATGCTGTAGCCTTCTTGCAACAAGGGCACACTGTTGACTCATATCCAGCTTAAAAAAATATTAAGATCTTGATCCTTCTCTCTGATCCGCCCTCTTCCCCCCTCCCCCCCAACAAGTCCCTGAATATTGGGAAAGATTGGATCCTGATCCAGATTCAAACATCAGACTCTGGCCCACCTAGTGCACATATAAGTTTCTACAGACAGATCTCTTCCATTCCCTTACTTCCCTAACGTCAATGGCTGGCACAGACAAGAAAAGGTCAGTTTAAATTTCTTGCCTATGACCCAGAATTCAACCAACATTTTCTAGGGATTTGGATTCTCAAAGTTATGAAATAAAAATGTAGGGCCAGATTGTCAGATGGCAAAAATGAGTGTCGTTCAGTTGACCTCAGTGGAATTATGTCCACTTGCATAGGCTGAGGTTTCAACCCAGAATCTCTCTCTGATATCTGTGGACAAATCCATCCCTGTAATTCCACTGCTTTCAATGGAGGAGCAGTTCCCCAAGGATGAACTTGGTCCTTGGAATGCCTCTGATGCTATTGTTTGTGCACAAGTCTCCTCTGATCAGATCAGTCCACTCTGGTCAGTGTGGAGTCTGTTCTGGGAGTGGACCCCCAGTAGCTATCTAGGAGATGTTTTTCAAGCCTGAATAGATTCAGGCAGCTCAGCAGAGATGTGCAGTTGAGGTTGGGGAGGGAAATAGCTTCCAGGGGTGCAAGGACGCAGTTGGAAATGTAATTAAAGCAAGGTGAGGACAAGGCCGTTTGGGGGCTGCACTGGGTATATTTGTCCGTGCCATCTGTTTTTACCACTATCTTCCTTTATCTGTAATGGCTGACTAAGAGAAACCATTGCTTTAACAGCTTCACTTTCAATTGCTTGAGTTACGCCAAGGTGAGTCACAAATTGCACTTCCTGCAATATTTTCCAACTAGCTTGCTCCGCCAGGTTCATAGGCTGAGTGACTTGGAAGCCTTTTTTAGAAAATGACTTCACCAGGAACAGAACCAATGAGAAACGAAACCAGAGAGGCTGAGCCAAACTAAACAAAGAGGACATTGTATTTGCATTGCACCTGAGGCAGGAATTTTCCATGCTGTCTATGGGAGACCTCAAGTCCATCAGAGGCCATGGGTCTTGCTAGCAGGCCTGGGGGATACTACAAAGACAGCACGTTCTGTTTTGTGGCAGGCACATACCACTTAGCAATTACCTTTTGGAGCGATTACACTGATTGAGTCTCGTAAGCTGGCGCTCCTCAGCTGCAGTGAAGATGCCTGCAGCACAGAACTTACAGCATGGAGGGCTACGAAGGGGAAGAGATGGGGAGCATTCAGCCACAGCCATGAGTAGTGAAGCTGAACCATGAACTGCAAGAGGGATCATGCACTAGGAGCACAACTCGTTACCCATCCCCCAGATTCTCAGCTGGAAAGCTCTTGGGTAGAGCAGCATGCTTCCTTCTCCATGGGCTTGTGCAGAAGTGAGACAGGGCCAGGGCCTACCCTCTTTGCCACCTCCTTTGAGGCAATTTGCACCCTTAGGGGTATACAGATGGAGCAAGCTGCTCCATGACGTTTCTCAGGGCACACCAGGATGGGGGCGGTGAATTTTCTTTGTGCAATGGCTAAGGACAATCTCCTTCAAAAGGAGGAGGGGGATCCTCAGGACTCAAGCAGTGCTGCAAAGCCAGAGGAGCAGGTGTGGGGGAGGAATCCAGAACTCGGAGGACCTGATTCGGCATTTGCTGATGTTGGTGGAAATCAGGAGTAGCTCCATGGAAGTCAGTAGTGTAAAACTGCTGCCGGTGAGTTCAAATCCAGGTCCTGAGCATCCCATTTGATACAGCTTCAGGAATCATTTGCATGCTTCCAATCGTATTAAGATAGGTTATTATTTTTCTCCAGCACGAAGTAGTCCCAAATATATTGCCTTAGCAACAGAAGCAGCTATTAATACTGCCTGGTACTGGTGGTGAGCCTATCTGAAACAATGAAAGATCAGCCAGTCACTGCTGCACTAGGTGAAAAACCTCAAAAAGCACGTTAGCATCAGGGTGCAACAGCTTTGCCTCTGCAAGCCAGCAGCTTTCCTTTCTGTTTTATTACTGAATACCTCTAGTGTCTTTGATTTTAAAAAAAACAAACCTTCCTTGAGAAGCACTTGCTACCATCTCTAAGATTTGACAGTGCTGAGTCAAGCTGGAGGGTGCAATTTGTCCAGGGTTCAGCTGATATTTCTCCAACAGTGACAATTTCCAGCCTCTGAGTGGCAGAAAGACTTCCCAACATGTCAGCTGTACTGTCAAGCCACTCTCAGAGAGGCAGCCACTTGCTTACCGTAAAGCCTCAAACCCATCTCACTCCTGCTATGTCCAGTCTATTTGTAGATAAGTACAGGTGCAGCCCCTACTACTGTGGTCTGAGCACCTCCAAATCTTTAATGCATCACGTCACATCACCCCTAGATAGGGAGGTGCTATTATCCCTCTTTTACACATGGGGAACTGAGACACAGAGAGAACATAGGAACGGCCACACTGGGTCAGACCAAAGGTCCATCTAGCCCAGGATCCTGTCTTCCGACAGTGGCCAATGCCAGGTGCCCCAGAGGGAATGAACAGAACAGGGAATCATCAAGTGATCCATCCCGTCGCCCATTCCCAGCATCTGGCAAACAGAGGCTAGGGACACCATCCCTGCTCATCCTGGCTAATAGCCATTGGTGGATCTATCCTCCATGAACTTATCTAGGTCTTTTTTGAACCCTGTTATAGTCTTGGCCTTCACAACATCCTCTGGCAAGGAGTTCCACATTGTGTGAAAAAATACTTCCTTTTGTTTTTTTTAAACCTGCTGCCTATTAATTTCATTGGGTGACCCCTAGTTCTTACGTTATGAGAAGGAGTAAATAACACTTCCTTATTTACTTTCTCCACACCAGTCATGATTTTATAGACCTCTATCCTATCCCCCCTTAGTCGTCTCTTTTCCAAGTTGAAAAGTCCCAGTCTTATTAATCTCTCCTCATACGGCAGCCATTCCATACCCCTAATAATTTTTGTTGCCCTTTTCTGAACCTTTTCCAATTCTAATACATCTTTTTTGAGATGGGGCGACCACATCTGCACACAGTATTCAAGATGTGGGCGTACCAGGGATTTATAGAGGCAATATGATATTTTCTGTCTTATTATCTATCCCTTTCTTAATGATGCCCAACATTCTGTTTTCTTTTTTGACTGCCACTGCACATTGAATGGATGTTTTCAGAGAACTATCCACAATGACTCCAAGATCTCTTTCTTGAGTGGTAACAGCTAATCTAGACCCCATCATTTTTTATGTATAGTTGGGATTATGTTTTCCAATGTGCATTACTTTGCATTTATCAACATTGAATTTCATCTGCCATTTTGTTGCCCAGTCACCCAGTTTTAAGTGATCCTTTTGTAACTCTTTGCAGTCTGCTTGGGACTTAACTATCTTGAGTAGTGTTGTATCATCTGCAAATTTTGCCACTTCACTGTTTACCCGCTTTTCCAGATCATTTATGAATATGTGGAATAGGACTGGGCCCGGTACAGACCCCTGAGGGACACTACTATTTACCTCTCTCAATTCTGAAAACTGATAATTTATTCCTACTCTTTCTTTTCTATCTTTTAACCAGTTACTGATCCATGAGAGGACCTTCCCTCTTATCCCATGACTGCTTACTTTGCTTAAGAGCCTTTGGTGAGGGACCTTGTCAAAAGCTTTCTGAAAATCTAAGTACACTATATTCACTGGATCCCCCTTGTCCACATGCTTGTTGACCCCCTCAAAGAAGTCTAGTAGATTGGTGAGGCATGATTTCCCTTTACAAAAACCATGTTGACTTTTCCCCAACAAATTATGTTCATAGATGTGTCTGACAATTTTATTCTTTACTATAGTCAACCAGCTTGCCCGGTACTGAAATCAGGCTTACCAGCCTGTAATTGCTGGGATCACCTCTGGAGCCCTTTTTAAAAATTGGTGTCACATTAGCTATCCTCCAGTCATATGTACAGAAGCTGATTTAAATGATAAGTTACAGACTACAGTTACTAGTTCTGCAATTTCACATTTGAGTTCCTTCAGAACTCTTGGGTGAATACCATCAGATCCTGGTGACTTATTACTGTTTAGTTTATCAATTTGTTCCAAAACCTCCTCTAATGACACCTCAGTCTTGGACCAAATCTTGCTCAGATTTGAAACCTAAAAAGAATGGCTCAGGTTTGGGACTCTCCCTCACATCCTCAGCCGTGAAGACCGATGAAAAGAATTAATTTAGTTTCTACGCAATGGCCTTATCATCCTTGAGTGCTCCTTTAGAATCATGATCGTCCACTAGCCCCACTTTAGCAGGTTTCCTGCTTCTGATCTACTTAAAAAATTTTTTGCTATTACTCTGAGTCTTTGGCTAGTTGTTCTTCATATTCTTTTTTGGCCTTCCTCGTTATATTTTTACACTTCATTTCCCAGAGTTTATGCTCCTTTCTATTTTCCTCACTAGGATTTAACTTCCACTTTTTAAAGGATGCCTTTTTGCCTCTCACTGCTCCTTTTACTTTGTTGTTTCGCCATGGTGGCTCTTTTTTTGGTTTCCTATGTTTTTTAATTTGGGGTATACATTTAAGTTGAGCCTCTATTATGGTGTCTTTAAAAAGTTTCCACGCAGCTTGCAGGGATTTCACTTTTGGTGCTGTACCTATTAATTTCTGTTTCACTAATCTCCTCATTTTTGTGTGGTTCCCCTTTCTGAAATTAAATGCTACAGTGTTGGGCTGCTGTGGTGTTTTCCCCGCCACAGGGATGTTACATTTAATTATATTATGGTCACTATTACCAAGCGGGCCAGCTATATTCACCTCTTGGACCAGATCCTGTGCTCGACTTAGGACTAAATCAAGAATTGCCTCTCCTCTGGTGGGTTCCAGCACTAGGTGCTCCAAGAAGCAGGGCAGGTCTTCACTACCCGCTGGATCAGCGGGTAGAGATTGATCTATCGGGGATCGATTTATCGTGTCTCGTCTAGACGCAGATAAATCGATCCCCAAACGCGCTCCCCGTCGACTCCGGAACTCCAGCTTGCGAGAGGCAGAAGCGGAGTCGACGGGGGAGCGGCAGTGGTCGATTCACCGCCGTCCTCACGGCCAGGTAAGTCGACCTAAGATACGCCGACTTCAGCTACGCTAATCGCGTAGCTGAAGTTGCATATCTTAGGTCAACGCCCCCCAGTGTAGACCAGGGCCCAGTCATTTAAGATGTCAAGAAACTTTATCTCTGCATCCTGCCCTGAGGTGACATGTACCCAGTCAATATGGGGATACTTGAAATCCCCCATTATTATTGAGTTTTTTATTTTTATAACCTCTCTAATCTTCCTGGGCAGTGATTTGCCTAAGGTATCCTCGGAAGTGTATGGCAAGGCAGAGATTTGAACCTACGTCTCCTAAGTCCTAGGCTAATACCCTAACTACTGGAAAATCCTTCTCCATTTGTTGTGGGCATGTTTGGACACCACTGAAGAGAAAACCTCAAGTGGTTCAGATAAGTTTCCAAAAGTTTAGGTGCTTATCCGAGCTCTAGGATCCTCTAAGGTCTTCAAAACTGGGATGAAAATTTCTAAAATAATTTCAAGAGCTATCACGGTTTATTTTTAAGCAATTTTTTTTATTTCCATCCATTTAAATTCACAGTTGTGCAAAATTAAGGTTTTAAACAGTTTTAAATTTTAACTTGATAAAAATGTTCATAGTTGTGGGTAATTGCAGGGGAGTTAGACAATTATTTAATAACAGTAGGTGTTGAGAATGTTAGAGTTTGATTTAGGAATATTTATCTGTATATTTTGACAAGTGATGTGGACAATTCATGTGTTAACAGTTACAAAGCTTTAACATTTTGAGTCTCTCAAGTAGCATTTTTCTTACTTTGCCTATCTGTGAATTTCACTTATCGATGGAAATATTTTTTCATTGGTTTCTGTGTGTACTGTCAGTGAAATCAACATTTACTGACAAAAATCTAATCCTTCCAAACCTACTTACAAGATTTCTTGCGCTTGCTATTTCCAGTTAAGCTAAAAATAGTGTAACACTTTGGACCATAGTCATCCCTGCTGTAACGCGACTGATGTCAACAGACTTACACCAGCGGCTCATGGCCATTTAGCATTTCAGCAATTCTTCTCCCAGGCATGGCCAGAATGAGGAAATGAAAAAAATAATGGGTAGACTGTACAGCTGCCGATGTTAAATTTGTTGATGGGTCTCATTCTTATTCCTGGTGGTTGGTGTCCACATCACAAAGTCTACCACCACCACAGCTGCCATTGGTCAACACCTCTGTTAGACAGTCTGCAGAGAAGTCAAGGCCTGAGCAGGCTGTAAAGACTGAATCATCCACTCCTCACATTCCTCTGACCTGCTCTGTAATGCAAATGTGTCCCCCCTCGCCCCCCTGCCCCCAGCCATTCTTTCCCCCAAAAGCATTCAGCTTTCCAGCAACCTCACCCCCAACTGTCTACCATCCACACATGCCACAGCATGAGTCAGATGAACGTGGGGAGCACAGAGGCTCTCTGACCTGAAGCAGAAGGTACTTCTCTGTGTTGAGATGCAACATCCCCTTGACAGCGGATGGTTTGAGATGGGTGTCTCAAGATATAGGGTAAACCTTCCTCTTAATGGTTCCTGGTTTAAGGTTTTGGAACCATGCCCTTGGGCAACCTTAACTGCCCTGTAACTAAGTTTTTGCTTTTGGAGTTTTCCTGTTTGTTTCTGGGGCAGATGGGACAGGGCAGATGTGCTGAAAGGGGAAGGTTGAAGTTGGTGGTAGGAGCCAATAACAAACCAACAGCAAGAGTACCCGGGTTGTGTCACTTATGTAAGGCTAGGAGCAGAGATTGAGGCCAGAGGCACGACCCTCTTGCCCCCATAAGCTTTCCTGCTCTTCTCCCACCAGGTGGGATGTGTGCCAGGAATGGCTGAATCTTCCAGCGGCAGCTGCTTTCCTCCTGTCTGCCTCTGAACGGGAGTTCTGGGACAGGGCTACCACCCTTGGCTCTCTGCAACCTCTCCACCAATAACAGCCCCCTTTTCTCAGTCCTGTTCCCTTCTCTGCTTTTCTGGTGAGCCTCACTGCAGCCCTCTTGCTCCCACAGCCGTATCAAAGGAGTCCTTTTTGAAGTCTTATTATTCTGTGTGTCTCAGACCGAATCTGCACCAAACCCCCATGAAACATCCAAACGCCATGTCAGTTCTAGTGTCTGGGAGGTGTTCACTGTCACGTGTCCAGTGCCGTTAGACTTACTCTTTAGCACTCCCATCAAAATGGAAACTTTGCAGCAACCGTTCCTGTGGGGTCAGTTCCACTTCAGGATAACATGATACGGCTTAGAACTGGGCAGAAAAGGGAGACACCAGTTCCATGGGCATGCAGTATTTTTGGATTGTTTCTAATTCCCTCCCCATGTACCTGCCCATCAGCAGGTTAGCGAACACTACAGATATGGGAAGATGTTTAGTGACTTAGGGCTAGATCCTTACCTGTGGCAAACTGAAATCATTAGAGCTAAGCTGAGTTCCAGCAGCTGTGGATCTCAGACAGTTTAAATTTAGACCCAACTGTGTTTCTGGAGTTAGCCTATGGCCCACTTTGAGGGGCAACCACAAGGGTTTTAGGTGGCCTGGGCTCAGCCCAACTAATCAATAGTTCAAAGATTTTAATGTGTTAGTTTTAAGGCCCCCTGTGCATTACTAAAGTGCATTAAGTGCATTGGCTATAAATATATTTACATCTACTCTCCATCCTCCTTTACTTTACCACAGCAATGAAAGAGGCATTAGTGTAAACAAGAATCAAGTTCTTGGCCTCTGCCAAGTGGCTTATGTTTGACTAGGAGGGGGGGTTAGTTATTATGCATGTTGTAAAAGGAGAGCAAGAAGTGACTTGATTAAGTGGCAAATACATTTAAAACAAAGGGAAACATAACTACCCAGAGCTTGTTGTCAGCTGCACTGGAATGCACTGCCACGGTAGTCATTAAGGTCAGGTTCTCTAGTTGGATTTCACAAGCAGTTGGATGTTTTATGACCCCATAATAACTTCTGTAATGACGCAACCTATCACATGATGCTACCCCTGTCATCACTCAGCTGATCACTTGACTTCTGTTATAAAGTTGAATCATTACTAAGGTTATTTTGAGGTCATAAAAATTCCCCCTGCATGATCTAATTGCATCATAGGCCAGGCACGTGTTAAATTGTAGATTTCTCCGAAACGTGACATACAGGTATAGTGACTGGTGGCAGAACTGATTGACACTCTAACCCAGCCATTCTAATATTTATTGAGTCTAATTTAGAGCTGGGAAAGAAACTTATTGTATGTAGCAATATGGGAGAAACGTTTACAGAATCCGAGCCCCAGAAATGAGTGATGATAGATCTTACATAGAGCTTTTTGTCTTAAGAGTGCTTTACAGACACTGATGAGTTCATCCTCACACCACACCTGTGAGGCAAGTAAGTGTTATACCTGGGCAAACTGTCACAGAGTTCCTTCACCACTGAACTCAATGGACATTTTACCATTGATCTCAGCATGGGCAGAATTAGGTCCTAAACAATTTGCCCAAATCAATAGAGGGAATTGTGTCAGAAGATTAGAAAGCAGAGATTCTCAAGTCCCAGTCCAGTAGAGCAGTGGTGTATCTCACAGCTGATAATTTCATCTGAATACACACACACAACTAATGAGGCCTTGACTACAATACAAAGCCCTCATAACGTATGTGGCACATTAGACCTAAGTTTGTGCAGGGCCACTGGATTTAAATTTCATGGACCCCAGAAATGATAACGAGACCCACAAAAGCCCTCTAGAACAGTGTGGTTTAATGAATTGAAACATCTTACACGGTTACCGTAAATGACTTCAGTAACCACCCATTAAATTTCAGGAAGTGCATGGAAATATTACTCAAAAAAATTCCACCCCATCTTTCCATGTCAGTTACATTTCTTTTAAAATTCAAAAAATGAGTAATGATGCCAGCCGCATCTGATTTCCCCGTAAAGTCCCTTCTCTCTCCCATCGCTCTGCTATCAGGTGGCATCAACTGCGGTCAGCGTCATGGAGAGCAGGTACGGTGGCTAAGCTAAACCAACAAGAAAAAATAGGTAGGGTGGAAATTAAAGCATCATCATCATCATCACTGAGGTTAGATTAATAGCTGAGCCTTGGGGCTCCTTCCCAGCATTTCAGGGCACCATGACCTTCAAGGTAACCACGTGATAAAGGGCTTTTCATACTTCTGAATCCTGAAATGACTGACTGCTTACTCAGGCATCATCTCCCTGGGCAAATTAGTCACTTGTTATCACATTGTTCTGGTTTCTCTTCTTTCTCATTCTGTAAATATGGTCACACTGGAAGCGCCATTGGCAGTCTGATTCTGTCAGGTGTTCAGCTCCCTCGAGTCCCATTGAGTTTAGCGGGAGTTGAGGTCACTCAGTCCTGGTCAGGATTGCGCTCCTAGTGCTGTGCCAAGACATAGGGAGATTTTCTTATTTCCCCCCCTTTGTCTGCACAGGCAGGGGATTTTTGCAAAGATGTTTCCTTTTCCTTACTGTCCACATCAGCACTTATTGCTCATGCTGACAGGTCACTGTAATCACTGCATGTGTCACCAACATGGAGTTATGCTCCCTACTCCCCTGTAAAACACGGTTATCCCCGTGTTAGAGAAAGGCAACTAGGGTCAGGGAGATTAAGTGATTGCCCAAGGAAATCAGTGGTAGAGCAGGCAATTGAATCAAGAACTCCTGAGTCCCAGTCTCGTTCCTTAACCATGAGGCCAAACCCTGGAGCTGCAGGAAAATTTTAAAACCATGCACCTGAACAGACCAATTGCAAGGCAAGTTTAGATCCTGATCTGTGCCTGCTATGAATGCCAATGGCAGCCTTGTCTCTATAGACTGAACTAAATCCCCAGACTTCAGGAAAGTTTGGATTTTGATCTGACTACATAGAAGTTGCACCCTTCAGACACACTGCAGAACAAGATGAAGGAGAAAAGCAATCTCTGCGTCGGTTTTCTAGTGTGTAGGAGACCTAGCCTTCAGGGCATGAGCCAGTCTGACTATTGAGGGTTAAGAGGAAACTTTCCCTAGGAGCAGGTTAGTCCAGAACAACCTATTGCTGGGGCTTTTGGACTTTCCAATGAAGTAGCTGGTGCTGACCATGGCTGGAGACATAATGAACTATATGGATGCCTGCTTTGATCTGATCTAGCAGTTCCTATGGTTTTAAGGCTCAAATTTGGGTACCTAAATCCATATTTAGGCACTTAAAATCCTGGTATATTCCCAATGTGAGGATGCACCACAGCGATTTCTTTTCAAGCAGACTCAGATTTCCTAATTGAAAACAAGGAGCCAGATCCAGTCATTGTAAATTGGTTTCTCTCTATTGAAGTTACCTTCCATATTGAATTACACCAGCTGAGGATCTGGCCCAAGAGAAGTATTCAAAGTATCCTGAGGGGAAGGGGAGGGGGGGAGAATTGGTTTAAAAAATGGTCCAAGCAGCAGGTCTGAGCTGACCTGGTAACACCCCCTATTAAGATAAGTCACCTGACACTTCCCATTGTAAGATCCTGTTTTCAGTTGTTTATTCACTTTGCCAAACTAACCACTTGGGCTGACATTTTCCATGCTGGGCATCTCCCTTAGACTGAACTGCTCTGCAACATTTCAGCCAAAATGGTTCAACCATTTCCAAGAGTAAGTCTCAGGGGGGAAAAAATGTTTGTTTTGCCCATGTTAAAAAATTCTGGACTTTAAAATCTTTTGCACCTCTTTGCTGCGGAGCAGGGGTTTGAAATTTGGCAGGGCAGAGATCTTTGCATCGGGGATGTGGATTTTTGCCATCCTATGAAAATCTACCCACATTTGGCCAAGTTATGAGCCTTTGAAAAACTGCAGTTTGCACATGCTCAGTAGCGACTTTAGAGATTGGTAAAATCTCCAGAGATTCCATCCTCAGTGAGCATGCTCCAGACTTTCACGAGTTAGGTGTGGCTATGCACGGTCCATCTCTTCATTGAACCTAGTGCTGAGCAAACGGCGCATGTTCCGTCCTCTCACAGCTCTTAGTAGTGAGTTGACTGTGCCCGGCCGGTTACAGATCCAGCCTTCATTCTGGCATTCCCTAGCATTTGAGTACTTGACTTTCCAACCTTAGTCTTTTTAGCATTGCTTTGTGTGTGACAGTTATTTAGTATACATTGGGCCAGATCCTAGGGGTGCCACATCTGAGGTACAAAAGGAAAAAAAGTGAGACATGTGGGATGATCCTGAACCCATTGAACTGGACAGCTGGCAGGTGTGTGCTGAGCACCTCGACAGATTTCCCAGGACAGTTACCTCAAAATAACGATGATCCTGGACAGGTGGCAACTCTTCCAGATCCTCCTCTACTGTAAATGAATGTAGCACCATTGACAAACCACCCAGTGAAGGATCCATCCCCTTCTCTCGGGAACTTGCCTCTTACTCCTCTGTTCCACTCTCTGGGAAGCTTGTCCTGCCAGCTGTCGTCTTTCTTCTCCCCAACAACGTTTCAACCGCATCAGTTCCTGCTGGTGACTTTTTGATACTTAAACTGTTCATTATAATCCCTAAACAAGAGGCCCCAGAAGAAGGGGACATTTATATGAAACACTCCCAGCAACAGATGACCTTTGGGTTCTAGCTTTCCTGCCCTTATTCTCAGTTCATAGAATATCAGGGTTGGAAGGGACCTCAGAAGGTCATCTAGTCTAACTCCCTGCTCAAAGTAGGACCCATCCCCAGGCAGATTTTTGCCCCAGATCCCTAAATGGCCCCCTCAAGGATTGAGCTCACAACCCTTGGTTTAGCAGGCCAATGCTCAAACCACTGACTATCCCACCCCGCTGTAACAAGTTAGTGTCTCCAAGCTCAGATGCTTCTTTGTGTCCTAACAAGAGTATGTTCTCTGCTCCCATTTACATCCCCACACCACCCCTGCAGTGGCCGATTGGGCTTAACGAGGCCACCTCCTTTCAGGCAGCTGCTGTCCATGCCCTGTGCAGTCTCATCAGTGCAAGGAGCTGTGAGGGGATGGTGCATGCTCAGTAACTGTGGGGAAGAGGCATGCTGTCCCCACTGACTGGGGAAACCTGACTAGCTGCCTGTTGGGCAGTGGCTAGGATAAGAGAGAAAGGTTGGGTTGTACCAGGAGTTAGCTGGTCACCTGGGACTTAGACCTGAGTGCAATCCCTTGCTGTGCCATAGCAAGGCTTTCAGAGGGGCTGACTGGGACGAACATCAGCACAGAATCTGGCCCCTGGTTCCAATCACCCAGGGGGGAGGAGGGATCGCTCAGTGGTTTGAGCATTGGCCTGCTAAACCCAAGGTTGTGAGTTCAATCCTTGAGGGGGCCACTGAGGGATCTGGGGCAAAAATCAGTACTTGGTCCTGCTAGTGAAGGCAGGGGGCTGGACTCAATGACCTTTCAAGGTCCCTTCCAGTTCTATGAGATACGTATGTCTCCATATATTATCAGTAGTTGTAGAAGCTGTTGGCCACATGCTGGTGTGACTCCAACATGGTGGTGGGACAGTGGTATTGGTGCAAGGAGACCCAAATCCGTTCCATTCATTTCAAGGTTCCCCCTATTTTACAGAGCTTTGTAATGCTCAAGAGCTAGAATGTTTGCTGCTTTTTTAGTGAATCAGGTGTCCTATCCAGTTGAGAAGCTGCCTGCTTTTCCATAATTCATTGATATCTGCGTATTAGCACTAAGCTATTTGGCTGGATGATAAATAATAGAAACTCCATATAGAAGCCATGTAAAAGTGGAATAATGAGTGTGTGCTGATATAATTCTAAGCTTATTACTGTACAATGGTGACTGCAGTCTGATGAATTATGCTAATAATTCTCTTAAATAACTTCCCTGTTAACACCAATTAGATGCTAATATAAATTCAATGCATCGTACATGCTAATGTGAGACATCGCTCAGCAAGCACAACACTGCAGAGGTTTTTGGCTCTGGTTTTGCCCTCGAGGCGATCAGAACCAGGTAGCTTGGTTTTGCTGCCAGCTATTTGCAATAATGTTTTAGGAAAACAAAAAATTGCAGTTCCTTTGCTATCAATGTTGATCTTTTCCCAGTGCTATATACTGGAATGCTTCCCCCTTATTCTATATAGAACACAAGGCAACCTAAAACCATGGCTTCTTTGCCTCCTTCTGTACATTAGCCTTTTCACATAAAGAGAAAGGATGATCTTGCGGTTAAGGCACTGGGCTGTGACTTAGGAGATCTGGGTACAACTACTGCCTTTGCTATAGATTTACCTGTGTGACTTGGAGCAAGTCACTTATTTTATGCCTTGGTTCCCCATCTGTAAAATGGGGATAGTGACTCTGCCTTTCTCCCAGCTTCTCTGCATCTTCTTTAGATAAAACCTTTGCGGCAGACTTGTAGTATGTGTATGTACAGCACCCAACACAACGGGGCCCTGCTCTGGGAACTCTGGATCCTGACAAAATATATTCACAGCTTGGGACTAAGTTATTCACAGGGTTTACACTGCTCCACTCCCAAAACTTGGAGGCCCCCAGAGGCAGAATGTTCCCTTGGGGAGGAGTTCACAGTGGCCGAAAGCAACTGGAGCCTCCCGGCCACCACAAGCCAAGCTGTGGTCTGATTTGGACAGAAAGGGGATGTGTCCAGGGGAGATGCTGTTTTAGCGCATCCCCCCTCCGCAGCGATCACAAGGTGGGTAGTAAAGCTGCCCTGCCTGGCCGATGGCCCAGCAGAGGGCAGACTGGAGAATCTCTCTTCTAGTGCAGGGTGCTTTGCACATGCTAGGAGCCTACCAGTCCCTCTGACAGCTTCAGCTAACACAGCCCCAGATTGGACGCTATCTTGTGCCCCCTCTGCTGGCTGGCTCTGCAGCAACAGAGCACAAGTCAGCCTCGACTGGTGCTTGGAGAAGTGCCAGGACATCTGAAAAATAGCTGCTCTGCCATGGCTTTAAAACAAAAGCCATTTCCCGGCTTGGAAAACAGTCCCCAGTGGATTGTAAAGACGCAACAGGTCGCTCTTGGGGCTTTAATTGCACCAAGTGGTCCCTTTGAAAACGCTATTTCTTGGCACCTCTACGCTCATTCAGGTACAGGGAACATACTCCGAGCCAGTGCTTCATTTGTAATGAAAGAGGTGCAATTAGCTACCAGGGCTCAAGCAGGTTTTTTTTACTTTCATAACTGACCCGGCAAGCCCAGAGGTGCTGGGGTTATGTATTGCCAAGCCCAGAGGTGCTGGGGTTATGTTTTGCCAAGCCCAGAGGTGCTGGGGTTATGTATTGCCAAGCCCAGAGGTGCTGGGGCTTAGCCCTGGCCCAAATTAAACACTGCTCTAAGCCCCACAACTGGAAAGTTGGTAGCCGATAGCTTAGATATTTACACTAACCCCCACACACTGTGGAGCCGCTGGTTGTTAACTCTGCTCTTAACCATCAAGCCCTACAATCTGGTCCATAATGTTCGGTAACACCCTTAACTGTTACCTGCAAAGGCTTATTACAAATTGGGCTTGTGCCCTTCGTTTCATTCTGGTGTATAAAGAAAGGCAGGAAAGAGGCTTTTGAGCAGAGGGGGTTTAGCCCTAGAAATAGCAGAAATGTCAAGTCTGGTTTTTTTCTGGTTTCCCTGGAGGGACTTTGGGATCTCTCAGTGCCGAGCAGTGAGAGTTCCAGCACCTTAGAGGGGTTGTATTGAATCTTCGACAAAGATGCCCTTTACCCAAAGTTAGTTAAATGTTAACAAAAGCGAAGTTTTAAATAGTTCACCTAAAAATCCCTTCCTTCTCTCATCAGCTCTCGGAAAATCATTTCACTACTTCTCCCGTCAATGCACTGGCAAGACCCCCTTTCAGGCCTCCTTTATGCATCATATAGAAGCAAAAATGGGCACAAGTGCACTATTCCCCCACTCCTTTGCAGCTCACCCTTAAGCCCAGAAAGTCACTTTGTAACATGCCTGGCCAGCAAGTGCCCTAAAACCTTGGCCACTAAGTCACCAGCCACTGCATCCTACTGAGGGGGATTTTCCAAAATGCATACAGGATTTAGGAGCACAAATCAATGGGACTTGTGCCCCTAAACCTAAATCCCTTAGGTACATTGGGATTGGACACTGCAATTCCCTTGTCATTCATGCAGACCAAGTCCTGACATCTTTCCTTACTACTGAACCAGCCCAACACAGTAAGGGGGTCTACAGAAGGAAAAAATACGCAGACTTTCCATCAGATCATTCTGTCAGCAGGTATTTGGCCCCCACAAGATGAGCAGATGGATCCATCCTCAAACGCTGCTGATTCTGAGGCAGATTGCACAGGTGGTCTGTGTCTCTGAGGCTTCCTGACAGGGCAGCTTATCAATTGTTACTTGCGGTATTATTGTTTACAAGACAGTAGGACCTAGCAGAGAAAGGGCTCCCCAGTGCATTAGGCATTGGGCAGGTACCTAATAAGAGACGGCTTGTCTGTTTAGATTATTAGCAATTTTACAAATGGGGAACCGAGGCACAGAGAAACCAGATCCGCAAGGTCATTGAGGCACCTGAATCCTATTGAAGTCAATGGGAGTTAGGCCCTATGTATCTTGGAGGATCTGGGCCTAAGTGAATCTGTGGTAGAGTCCGGTAGGGTTGCCAGCCCTCCAGGATTGCCCTGGAGTCTCCAGGAATTAAAGATTAATCTTTCATTTGAGATTATGTCATGTGATGAAACCTCCAGGAATATGTCCGACCACAATTGCCAACTCTAGAGTCTGGTATTCAGGCTAGATCTCCTGAGGCCTACTCTAGTGCCTTAGCCACAATTCCATACAGTCTCTCCAGTGCAGCTGAGGCCTATGGAGTAGCTCTTCCTGCATGCCTCTCCCTTTAAACGCTTCTTACCCACCTCTCTCCTTGTAAACAGCAGCAGATCCATAGATCCCAACAGATCCTGCCTTTGCCAGCTCTGAATTCTCAGCTCATCACTCGCCATCACTGATGTGGATCAGCCCCTCCGGAGGGACTCCTCATGGCCACTTTGGGATCTTTAAAAGCTTCATCCTCACTGGATCAAAGCATCCCTGAGCAGTGCATCTGGTGAAGCATTGCTTCTCCTCAGAGCTACTTTTCTGTTTAGTTCATCCCTCAGGGCCATGCAGCTTTTTCAAGGCCTGGCAAAGCACATTACCAGAGATGGTTTTGCTCTCAGAATTCTAAGCACCAGGCTTCTCATTTCCAATGCAGGGCACTCGCATCACTGCGGAGTTCAAAAAGATTGTCACTGTGTAAAACGCACACTGATGCATATTGTGAATCAGGGATTAGACTCTGAGGCTGGATGATTGTTCAGTTACTAGACTGCAGCAAAGTGTCTATTTGCTATTATGTGAGGAGGAAAGAGAGGGGAACACATACAACAAATGTATTAAATGACACTAAATACACTGCCCTTCACATGAACAGTTTTAACTTTAAGAAACTTGGCAGGAGAAGAGTCACTGACTTACATTAACCAGTGTGTGTGCCAGATTCTCATCTCAGTAGCACAAGTATAAGTCCTGGAGTTATTCAGTTCAAGATTCTGGATTTCTACTAGTGTAGCTGAGATCAGAATCTGTTCCTGTTCTCAGATCTGAGCCCAGCTGGTCTGCCTATGGGGCCTGATTCAAAACATCCCATTGACTTAAATGAGCTTGGGATCAGGTCCAACATAAGGAAACTGCAATATCTGGGCCAAACGCTGCTCTCACTTAATTTGGATTTACACCAATGTAACTCCACTGAATCTGGTCCTCTGTCTCTAAAGAGAAGATCTGGTAGACGTGGCTGAATCTTTTTTCAGGTCATGTAAGTTTGTTCAATATTCAACATCAGGAAAAGCAAACATTTATCTGCAATCAAAGCCAGGTCAGAGGGGTTTTTAAACTGCCCTGAATGTTTCTTCAAAGAAGTCTATTCAGGTAACAGATGGGAAGTATTTGAAATATGATTATAGTGTTGTCACTTTCCGGTATTTAAAGAGCTAAATTTGGACTTTCTCTAAAAGTTCAGACTAAATTTGAACATTAGTTTTGATTATTTTCCAAAGTAATCAATATATCTCACTTCCCAGTTTTCCATTTTAAGATGTACAAACAGAAAGAGTGTGCTCACAATAAGGTACTTTAAAGCCCTTGGTCAAACTGTTCCTCGATCCAGGAAATACCAGATTTATTTAGCACAGGCTATTTTTATATTTAACACAGCCAGATTTTCCCACACGCGCCAGCATTCAACACCATTGTCTTGAGCTTTCATTCTCTGTACAGTTGCAATCAAAGCAATCTGGCCCGCGGGGCCATCTTGTGCTCCAGAATCCAAACCTTTACCCAAGCTAAGCATCTGGCCCAAAGAGGCACAGCTCTGTTGAACCAGTTTATACCAGCTGAGGATATGAACCTAAGGTCTTGTTGACACAAAAGTTGTGCTGCTTTAACTATACCGCTATAGTTAACAACCCTCCTAATATGAATGCAGTTATACCAGCATAAAAGTGCTTATACTGGCATAGTTTATTATGCTTCCCCTAAAAGGATAAATTATACAGGTAAAGATACCTTATACTGGTATAACTGTGCCCACACTAATGGTGGTATCAGCATAGCTATTTTGGTGAAAAAACAACTGAACTGGTTATAACAGTACTAAATCTGTAAATAGACTAGAGGTGGTTGAAATATGCTGTTTTGTTGAAGCTTGAAATGGTTTTGTGGCGATATATCTGTTTCAACAAAGTTTTCATCAGGAAAGTTTTTTTGGAGAAGAAGACTATTGTAATTTTTCCACCTTAATCTTTCCACTTGAGACACCTTAAAGGGGCCTGATTTTTAGAAAGTTTAGCTCCTACCTTCTGAAAATAAGACCATTTAAAGGTGTCTCACGTTTGACACACCCCCCCAAATGAGGCACCCTAACTCGGCAGCCACTTTTGAATATCTGAGCAATTTAATTTGCTTCTTTAAAAGTAGCAATGCTATTTAAAAAAAGAATCAGGCCCAGAGAAGTTTGGAAGGTTCTCACCTAGAAGTCACTCTTCCATCCCACCTACATCACCCCTCTCCAGAAACAGGATCATCCAGTGGGATGTATTTATAAAATATACTGTTCTAAAATGCTGCTTTCTCTTTGTTGGCAAAGCCAGATAAGTGCTAAACAGTGATACAATGAGATAAAGATGTAAATTATCTTAATGCAAGTGATCTGCAAATGCAAGTGCCTCTCCTTTTATAGGAAGCTCATTAAGACAACCTGCTACAAGTTATTCTGCGGCAGTTCTTTTTCTTAAAGAAAAGAGTTACGAAGCGTGCTTGGATGGCTGTCCTGACCCAAGAGGCCACAAGGCAGCACAAGCTAGCAGAGCTTAAAGGATTGATTTAGGTGGCATTGAAGGCTTGTAGATCCAGCCCCCATCATAACATTACAAAACACTTTTTCTTGCCCATGCCAACAGGTACGAAGAACTGATGAGTGGCATTAAGGTAAAGCAATAGCATGATCCAATGACGGTCAAAGCAGATGGAAAAAATTCCCCTATTGTGTTCAATGGTTTTTGGACCCAGCTCCAAAGTTCATGGCAAGTCAGAGGAAGAATTCTCTTTTCCTGACCTATTTCCTGGTTGATGAGAGTTCTGGGTCAGCACAACCATTCTTTACAACCTTTTTACATGTGTCTTGACTACAGAGTTAGCTCAAGTGATCTACCTTTGAGTTACTTCATTCTTGTTCGGCTATCATAGGGTGACCAGATGTCCTGATTTTATAGGGACAGTCCTGATATTTGAGGCGTTGTCTTCTATGGGTGCCTATTACCCCCCCACCCCCTGTCCCGATTTTTCACATTTGCTCTCTGGTCACCCTAGGCTATCATGAGGGCAAGTGGCCACACTATGGAATAACAGTCCAGCAGTTATAATGCCCTGCATCTACCCTGGCACTCTACTTGACTCAGACTTTAACATCAGAAGGAACCATTGTGCTAAGCAGCAGTTCTGCAGAAAAGGACCTGGGGATGACAGTGGATGAGACGCTGGATATGAGTCAGCAGTGTGCCCTTGTTGCCAAGAAGGCTAACGGCATATTGGACTGCATTAGTAGGAGCATTGCCAGCAGATCGAGGGAAGTGATTATTCCTCTCTATTTGGCACTGGTGAGGCCACATCTGGAGTATTGCGTCCAGTTTTTGGCCCCCCACTACAGAAAGGATGTGGACAAATTGGAGAGAGTCCAGCAGAGGGCAACGAAAATGATCAGGGGGCTGGGGCACATGACTTACGAGGAGAGGCTGAGGGAACTGGGCTTGTTTAGTCTGCAGAAGAGAAGAGTGAGGGGGGATTTGATAGCAGCCTTTAACTACCTGAAGGGGGGTTCCAAAGAGGATGGAGCTCGGCTGTTCTCAGTGGTGGCAGATGACAGAACAAGGAGTAATGGTCTCAAGTTGCAGTGGGGGAGGTCTAGGTTGGATATTAGGGAACACTATTTCACTAGGAGGGTGGTGAAGCACTGGAATGGGTTACCTAGGGAGGTGGTGAAATCTCCTTCCTTAGAGGTTTTTAAGGCCTGGCTTGACAAAGCCCTGGCTGGGATGATTTAGTTGGTGTTTGTCCTGCTTTGAGCAGGGGGTTGGACTAGATGACCTCCTGAGGTCTCTTCCAATCCTAATCTTCAATTATTCTGATCATCTAGTCTGACCTGCACATTGCAGGCCACAGAACCTCACCCAGCCACTACCTCATATTTTTGCACAGACTTCTGTAAGGGCACATCCCATGGTTCCTTGTGCTGCATAAGCTTCACTACTCTGAACACTTTTGCAGTGCATTGTGTGAGAACTTGGTCTGGCCCATCTGGAGATCTTGGACAGAAGTGGTATGAGCCCAGCTACTCATTAAAGTAAGCCAGTTTTAGCTTGGCACTCCAAACTTCTGCCTATGGCCTTCACTCCAGTTAGTGGCAAGGCAACTCAGAGGAGTGGAGCTGGGTGATTAATTGTTTTGTCGGTACAGGCAGCAGAGAAAACCCCATACCAGAAAAGATAGTTGGTTTGGTTCCAGAGATATTTGGAATTTGTTGACAATCATAAACATTTGTTTTGCACCTGCAAACTGTCTGTGTGCCCTTCTAACTGTACACCCACGGGGAGGGGCACTTACCCAGGTTGTCAGAGAGCCACGTCTGAAGCTCCACTCTGGAGCAGGGATTTTAACTCAGATCTCACCCCTCTCAAGTGAGGACCCTAACCAACCAGGCTATCGGCTATTCTGGAGTGTGCTTCTCTCAAGTCTTTCCTGTTGATGCTGTTCCACTTTGTTGCCAACCCTCCAGGATTGTCCTGAATTCTCCAGGAATTAAAGATGATTCTTTAATTAAAGATGATGTTGTGTGATGAGACCTCCAGGAATAAGTCCACCCAAAATTAGCAACCCTTCCTGAGAACCAGAAGAGGCCCTCACCACTTTGCCAGTCAGGACAGAAAACATTTTTGGCTCTCCCATGCTCAAGTGGCTGAGCAAAAATAAAAATAAAAGGCTGGACAGCCAATCCAGAGCAGAGAGGAGGGGGGGAGAAAGGCCAAGCATCACAGCAGTTCGGCCCCCTGGCACTTTGACATGGAGGGTGACCACCCTGCTTGCCCACCCCTAGAGCCAGCCCTGGTGAGACTGGTTCACACCCCTGAACACCATAGTTGGGTCAATGGAAGAATCCTTCTGTTAAGCTAGTTGCAGCTACACTAGAGGTTAGGTCACCCTACCTCGGATTAACTACAGCTATGGGGGGGGGGAACCCTTCCCGTCGCTGGAGGAGGTGCTCTGCTGCTGTAACATCTGCTGTGGGGAAAAATCCTCACAAGTACTCCCAAGGAGCTCTGGGTCCTCCTCAACTTTGCCACAGGGATGCTGTGAATGGCCGGAAGCGATGCAGGTAAAGCAGGTTGAGAGCCTCAAATGAAAGTCCCTGTGAAATTGCAGTCTTAGAATTAGCTCTCTGGGCTGGAATCACCACATTAAATCAATGAAATTGAAATCAACCCTTGACAGCTTCAGGGTACAAACAAACAGTCCCTGCCTATGGTGGGAGACAGGACCAAGGCTGTACAGAAAGAAAGACTGATTGTTGCTGCTTCCTGGTATAAGGAGGAAGACAAGTTCAACATGAGCAAGCGAATGTCTCAGCCAGAAAAAATAGAGCAGGCAGATTAAACTAATCTTCAGTGTGGCAACCTCTTGGCAGATATAAAGAAGAACTGAAGCATAATCAACGCACTGGAGATAAATAAAGCAGGGCGCAAGCTGAACGTCAGGATTAATCAAGTGATAACCAACATCTGCACATTGCTAACTAGGCACAAAGCCCATTGGAGTAACTCAGCTAGTGGTCCGAATTCTGCTGTGAACTACTTCTATGCAAGCTTACTGATGGCAATAGCAACCCCAAGGGGGTAGATCCAATGCAGAAAGAGAGCTCGGCCCAGGGGTGGTTTGTTGTTGCTTCGGCTAAAAGGTTGTGTTCTGTGCCGTAGTTACATTGCAGGGGAAACTAATCCAGATCAGTTCCATTTAAGTGATGCAGTTGTAATACTAGTGTCTACATTACTACAATCTGAAACCAAGTATGCTGCAAAGCTCTCGGGGCAGGGGAAGAACAACGCACCAGAGAAGTACATTAGCACAAAAGCTGTGGGACGTTAGCAGGGTACACTCTAGAAAACATTAATATCTGCATTAACACGAGCTGTAAAAGCAGAAGCGTTAACAATGCTGCAGAGATACACAGAGATGCTTTCCAACTTTTGAGCTCACCAGACTGATCCACAAAGTGTTGAAAGGTACACGGAACGTTGCAAAAGCACATGTGGGGTAACACTACCATGTTTAGCAACCCTTGGGAGTTGTATGGTCAAAACCTAAAGAGGACCATAGGCACACTGCCTCCGCATCAGTCAGTGACTAACTCTCCTGCAGTAAACTAAGGGCGGAGGCGTGACACTCTGTACCTCAAAGTAGCACCTTGGAACCCCCATATTCACCACTGTGATTATACGTTTTGTACAAAGTATAGCTTGTGAGGTATCATTTTAAAAGTCTTGATATGCTGAACAATAACAACCGGTTGGATTGTATGTGCTATCGGTACATGGGAAGTTATGAAGCATTGCGTTCGTTAAACGGAATCCCAGAGACTTCTCAGAGAGAGCACGGATGCAATGGAGACTGCTTGCCCAAGGGGGACTGCCTGATCCCCACGTCACACCAAAGATCTTTTCCAGCAAGCTGGAGGAAAATATAAAAGAGGGGAAGTGACATCATCACTTGGCCTCACTCCCCCACCTCCATCTCAACACCTGGAAACAGCCCCGCGCTCCTGTTGCCCAGGCCTCTTCTCTAACCACTCGACAACACTCCTCTACGCTCTGTTCTAGAGTAACCAGGCCTGGTGTTGTAACCACTAGATCACACAGCCCTGAGTACTAGAATAATCCAGGAATTTTACAACCTTCAAAATGGATTTGAGCCATTTCATTTCCATATCGGTGATGGCCCCTGATGCATGTCTCTCGCTGAGTCAGCCTGGCGGGGGGAGTCAATGCTCGAACCACATAACAACATGGAATGTTATCTATTGTTCTATTTCCCTTTTCATGCTGCTCCTGTGGTTTTTTTTATAATTGAAAGCTCTGTTGTACATTATGAACTACAGCCTCGCACTGGACACAAGCTCTGAGTTAGGAATAACAAATGTCAAAAGCCTTTAAAATTATAAACCGTGTGGCATCTGCTTCAAATGGCTTCCATAAAACCTTGCAGGGTATTTCCCCGCAAGTGAAATTCCATGCCACTGACACCCACAGTTGTGCAAGATCCATGGCAAATAAAGCGGTAGTATCAGAGAAGTGTTCTCAGATTACTAATTGGTAACATCCAGGGATTTTGATGCAATGTCGGGCTTGCACGCTGTGACTAAAGTGCACCACTCTTTGTAAATGATACACTTGTGATGGCAGGAGCACTAATCACCAGCGGTGTGGATGTAAAATGAGCCAGATGCGCTGGTGCACACCTATGAAAGGATACGCTCCGGTTTTGTTTAAATAAATGTAAATTATTTCATTAGAAGTGTGGGTGTGGTCTGATTTGCATTCTATGCCCAACAGCAAATGCCTCTATGTAGACCAAGCACCCCTTGGTGGCCCGGGGTGCTTCTGCAGTGCCTTGCCCCTGTTTTCCCCTTCTTCAGGGCTCCTTAAACAATACTCCACACAGTCTTGCTCAGCAGCCCTCCTTGAGGTCTGAGGTTTTGTTGTTGTTGTTTTTTAATTAAAATAACAAAGTTCCCAAAAGGAAACATAATAGAATGATAAAGTGTATTATACAATTCAGACAGTAGGTGGCAATGCAAGTAAAATACCTTATTTAAACAAACCTCAGCCATACCTGGCAGAGTGCTGAAGTATCTCAGGATGAACACATGTGAGCATATAAGCAAGCTCTGTAGCCAGTCCATATGTGATACAGGGACATGACATGTGAAGTCTTCCACAGAGGTACTGCTCCTTCCTCGGGGACCCTCACAAGAGGCCGTCTCTCCCTGCATTTCTTGCCTATGCCGTCTGTCATTGTTCGGAGATTTCAGTTTCATAAACAAAATCAATGAGCTGACAAGGGCATCGCCGCCTATGCATTGCGGAACATGGTACCTTTGATCATTTTCTCAATGACATGCTGCAAGACCCCAGTGGAGTTCAGGATGAGGCGTTTCAATGCCTTTTCCTTGAGGAGCTGAATTTGACATTCGCCATCACTCAGGAAAAGGCCTTGGCCGCCAAAATGGCAGCATTGTACCCTAAGAAAATTCATGTCACGGTAACCAATGTGAACGCCATCTGTCACAAAAGAAAGATGATTGTCCTCAGCGGAACAATGGGAACTCAATCACATTGAGACAAGATTAGTCCTCTGAACATCTGCTTAAGCTGCGCAGGATAGCTTCAGCGCTCTGCTTGGACATTCAGAGACACAGAATGCCATTTCTGCAAAACAGAAAGGTCACATCAAGCGAGTCTGCCGATCAAAGGTCAGCAGTGTGAAGCAAAAGGACCATGACAAGTATTCTTATCCTCAAGCATCAAACAAATCCTACGCCTCCTTCGACAATAATGTCAAGAAACTTTATCACATTCAGAGAGTCCGCAACAAGGAATCTCATGGTTCTGAAATATCTGTAACAGTGTTCATCAATGTCCATGATTGCAAAATGGAAGTTGACTCTGGTTCTGGAATGTCAATCGGCAGTGAAGTCACATTCTGTTGGTTTTTTCTTCAAGTTGTCCTACCAAGTTGTCAAGTCCAGCATGCAGCCTTTGAGACTACAATGGACAAAATGTCAACCTCACTGAAAGCTGTGTTGTGAATGTTTGCTATGGCTCTTTCTGTGCAAGATTGCCCTCTCATTGTCACAAAAGGTCAACATAAAATCCACTTACGTAGAAATTGTTTCACGCCATTGGAAATCAGCTTCCAAGGAGTCCATGCCATCAATGAAGAGCAACTAAGAAAGATCATGGATGAATTCCCTCAAATATTTTCTGAAGAAGTGGGAGCTTACAAGGGACCACCAGTGTCGTTCCTCCTGGATTCAACAGTCATACCAATCCACATGATGGTCAGGAATGTACCATTTGCCCTATGTCCGAAGATTGATGCAGCACTAGAGTGTTTCGTTGTATAGGGAATTCAGTTACACGTACAAAATGGGCTACACCAATCGTACCCATATTCAAGCCAAATGACAATGCGTGAATCTGTGTAGATTATAAGTGCACTTTGAAAATGGCACTCAAACAATACCCTTACCCAGTGCCTGCTGTTAACCAGCACTGTTCATGCTGAAGGAAAAGTCTTCACAAAACTTGACCTTGCCAAGCATATCAACAATTGATGGTTAACAAAGACACTGCAGATGTAAAGACATTTATCACTCTTCTAGGAGCATTTGGAGTCAAGCATCACCGGTTTGGAATTTCCATTGCACCAGGAATTTTTCAATGCTTCATCAAAACTCTACTTTCCAGAATTCCAGGCACTGTACCATATTTTGATGACGTCCTGATTATGGGATCAACTGAGGATGAACTTGCTGAGCGACTTTGAGAAGTCAGGCATTCGAATCAAGAAGGAAAAATGTGAAATTGGTGCTACAAGTGTCACTTTCTTGGGCTATTGCATCGAAGCATCTGGTATCCATCCGCCCAGAAACAAAGTACAGGCAATCCATGATGCCCCTGAGCTGAAATCCAAACAGGAACTTCAAGCATTTTTTGGGTTGCTCAACTTCTATCACAGTTTTCTTCCAAAAAAGGCAACAGTTGCTGAACCTTTTCATCGCCTTCTTGACAAGGCAGTTCCATGGAAATGGACTTGCCAGCATGCAGAAGCCTTCAAGAATGTCAGGAAGTTACTAACACCTGACTCTGTCCTCATCCATTACAACAAACAGAGGCCGTTGATCATTACCTGTGAGCGGAGCCATTCTTAGCCATCCCTTGCCAGATGGAACTGAGGCACTTGTTGCCTACTATGCAAGAATCTTAACATCCACCACGAGAAGCTATGCACAAATTGATAAGGAAAGTGCTCGCTATCATTGCTGCAGTCAAGAAACTCCAGAATTACATCCACGGTCATGCGTTGTACATGAGTTTTGTACTGACCACAAGCCACTTCTAGGAATTCTCTCCAATAACAAGCCAACACTTCAAGTCATGTCACCATGCTGGAGTGTCATGCTAAGTGCTTACAACTACACGCTTGTCTACAAGCCGGGAAAGTCGATCATCAGCGCACTGAGCCAAATGCCACTACAGATGCTGGATTGTGCCGTTCCTCCTCCAACTGAAGTTTTGACATTGGAATCCCTCCCTGACCTACCTCTTAAGGCTGACTAGGTCACAAAAATGACTGCCAAGGATCTGACACTGGCATGTGTTCTTACCTGAGTGCGGAGGGGATGGCCAGCTGGGAAACTGCCTCTGGAGTTCACACCATTTTTAAACCATCAACATGAGCTTTCTGCCCATAAAGGATGCTTCTTATGGGGACATTACATTGTTATTCCAGAAAGAGGTCGCTGAGTCATCTTATCTACATTACACACAGCACGTTCAGGAATTGTGAGCACAAAAGCATTAGTCAGAAGTTTTGTCTAGTGGCCCGGAATTGATGCCAACACAGAAAAATCATCAATGAGTGTAGTGCATGCCAAACTACTTGACATAACTCACCAAAAGCCCCAGTGTTTCCTTGGGAAGTGACCAACAAACCATGGTCAAGAATCCATATTGACTTTGAGGGGGCCTTTTCACGGAAAGAACTTTCTGATCGTAATAGACTCATTCTCAAAATGTCTCAAGGTGATCTTAGTCTCATTACAAATGTCTACTGTAATGATCACTCCTCTACGCCAACTGTTTGAGACTCATGGGTTAATGGACACTATTGTGTCCAATAATGGAAGTGCTTTTACCTCTGATGAATTCAAGGACTCTGCCAAAAGCAACTTCACTTGAGTGATCACCATTGCGCCACGCTGTACCCAAGCAAACGGTCAGACCAAACAGCTGGTGCACACAACCAAAGATATCATAATGAGGATCATCAAGGGAGTCTGGCCAACAAGGCTTGCCGGGTTCCTCATTGCTCAACATTAAACTCCATGCCCAACTACTGGAGTTAGCTCAGCCAAGCTATTCATGGGATGACATCTTAAGACATGCCTTGACCATCTGAACCCCGATCTATTTGAGGAATTGCAGCATAAGCAGGATCAGGCTCTGCATTCCTCCCTGTCATCCTCTACCCTGTGTTCCTTCACACCACAAGAACGTGTATTTGCTAAAAGTTATGGAGCTGGACCAAGGTGGGTTGCTTCGACCAGCATCGAGGTCACCGGTCCCATCTCATATAAGGTCCAGAGTGCCAACGGACAAGTTTAGCTTCGCCAAATCGACCAGCTGAGAAGATGCTCATCTCCAAACAACATTACTACAGAGGAGCCTTCAGATGAGCCTCCTCTAAAGCCAACCATTGATTCTTCATTATCGGTATCACCTCCTGTCTCTGACACTTCGAACTCACTGAACCGCTACTCAAAGGGGACAATGCTCCTGTCTCACCAGGGGTTCACATTGAATCACAGTCACCAAAGATACCTGCCCTGCCGAGTGTCACAGAGAGACCACAATGCAGGCCAGAGCACCCATGATGGTTGGATGATTATGTGGCCTAAGGGGGGAGGGGTCTTATGTATGCATAGGGGGTGCTGTAGTTTTATATAGGGGAATGTGCTCAACAGGGGCACTGCTGTTAGTACCCATGAGTTGCTGTCTAGAGAAGAAAGGATTTGCTCGGGGGCTCCGTTCAGCTTCCTCCTTGCAATCAGGCAGTCGTCTGTGGTTTTGCCCGTTCCTGACGAATCAAAACAAAAGTGTTCATTGTTACTGCTGACTGTGAGTGATTACACAAATTCCTCCTCACCACACAAATACAACATATGGAGCCCATCCCCATGGGATTTGGGCACCTCCCATAATTATGGTGTGTAAATAGTGAGAGATTTCTATCTCTGTCTTTCTCTTCCCTCCCAACACGGACTGGACTTTTTTTTTAAATGACTGGGGAGAGGCTTGGCCAAAGAAGTGCACTTTGCATTTTGCTGCAAGGTTTGTGGTCACTTGACCTCATCTAGGAGTTTCAGATTCAAGGGCCAGTCATCGAGAAAACTCAGGATCCTGCACTTGCTAGACTCAGCCATGAAGCTAACGGTTCCATTGTTCCAGTGGAACATGACTGTTGTGGGAGACCATGATCATGCAGAGTGAGCAGGTCCCTCAGATAAAGAGAGTCAGTCCCACATAAGGGGTGAAACCTTTGACTGGATCTGGGATTCTGCAGGGAGTCAGTGAGGTAGAGAACGGAGCAATAGGGCAAAGTGCTTTCCCTGCCCTGTATTGCTGACCAGAGGAACGGCTGTGAGCTGAAAAAAACCTTTGCATTCGTCTTCTTAGCACATGCACAACATATGCCTCAGGCGGCAGGTGGCACGTGACCAGGATTCATCACTGAATTTGTTCCACTGGTTGAATCATTAGCTTCCCCGGCCCTGGCACTGATGGGGAGTATAAATCAGGAGCCTAGTAAAATGTCATATACTCCAAACAAAAGATTTTCTTTCTGGTTCATAGTGTCTGGTACTGGAATGACCTGGTAGCCAGGGAAATGGCAAGACATTTAGGGTAGATCTTCTGTCTCTGTTTATGACGCCACAGAAGATCTACTTGTAAATGTCTTGCCATTTCCCAGAGTCCTAGGTCACTCCAATAACGGACACTATGAACCAGAAAGAAAATCTCTTGTTTGGAATACATGACATTTTACTAGGCTCCTGACTTATACTGACAACAATGAGCTTTTCAGATACGGCCTGTTCAGCTGATAAGTGGTGTTCTTCAGAACTGGAGTAAACAACATCCTTTGCATGTTTACGAAAGCACATCTTGGCTTGTGTTTCCCTACTATGAACTCCACTAAATGCTATAAAGCAGCAGCTGCATTTTCAAATGGGTTGGCATCACTTTGACTTGGGGCTTTGGTTTTGCTCCTTTCTTCTGTTCCCATTAGCAATAACTGCCACTGAATAAACTCAGACACAGTATCTATTCTGCCAGAATTATGAATGAATTATGAGATTGTAATACTGGGTCAGACCCATGGTCCATCTAGTCCAGTGTTCTGTCTCCAAAACAGCTACTACCAGATACTTAAGAGGAAGTTGTAAGAAACCATTGACAGTTTTGGAATACTTTAATTTAATGCACTGCTAGAAGGCACTCAGATGCTATAGTAATGAGTGGTCTAAGAACCTAAGAATAGACTACAATACAATGCTCTGAAGTGTCCCTAGCCTCTGTTTGCCAGAAGCTGAGAATGGGCATCAGGGGATGGATCACTTGATGATGACCTGTTCTGTTCATTCCCTCTGGGGCACCTGGCATTGGCCACTGTCGGAAGACAGGATACTGGGCTAGATGGACCATTGGTCTGACCCAGCATGGCCATTCTTATAGTCTTATGTTCTAATACCGTCGAATAACCTGCCTATAGAGATAGCTTCTTCCTGCTTTTCATCTGTTATTAGATGACTTAGTCCTTTTTCAGCTCACAAATAATTCATGGAGGAGTCCCAATCTCTGTAAATGCAGTCTCCTTAAGTACTCACCAGATAGTCTGGATGAACAATTTTCATCCTCTGGTTTGTTTGCAGGCTGTTCATTGTTTGCTCAGTGTGATTGGGTACTTAACATGTGATATTTTTTTTCCTGCACCCTGATTGGATGACTGAAACTTTTTAAATGGGAGAATAAGAAATAACAAACGATCAACAGCAAGTAGTGAACAGCACATGTCCTTGATCACACACGAATCCCTTTGCCCGCATGTGAATACGTGCGTCTGAGCAAAGTACAGCTGTTTCCCAAAGAATCCTGCAAATAGAAACCTATTTGCATGGGTGATCGCGAATAGCCAATAACAGCTCCAGCAGAGCATGCACTGACTCAACACCCAGGCATGCTGCAGCCGCCTTTCCCCGGACAGGGCCCAGGTCAGATGATCCCAGGGCACAGATACTTCACCCTGACTGCCAGAGCTGCAAGTTAGGCTGTGCAACAGCCCTGCTTGGCTAGGAGCTCGCCTGCTGCCTCATAGCATCACAGATGCCCTAGACTTCTAGTCTGCCCTCAACCCTATCTCTGCTCCTGTTCCAGTCTTGTCCGGGCCTTATTCTGATCCCTGCTCCAGCCCTGCACCAACCTCTTGACCCCCAGGTCCTTGGACTGACTCCAAGCCACCTTTGACTTGCATCCAGACTCTGATTATGACCCTGATTTGGCTTGTCTATGGACTCAGACCCCTGTTCTGACCCACGGCCAGTCCTTGGACCCCGGTTTCATTGCTGCCCTTAGCCCAGTCTCAACTCTTCGTCTGGCTTTGACCACGACTCCCATCACCAGGCCTGACTGCCTAGAACCCAGAGTCTGACAACTAGGTTGGAAAGCGCGGGGGGGAGAAGTTATTTTTCATGGGATTTCTGACATTTTCTGCTTCCAGTTAGATTGAAAATGCCTTGAAAAAAAGCCCTTCTTGCGGTATATTTAATTAGCTTTACGAGCGCTTTGGGGCAATCTAATTTACATCTCTTCTTCATTGTGTATAGACCTGTACACCTTTATGGTGCTGTATGGAAAAAAATACTAATAATGGGTCACTTCCTGTCCAGCCAGAATCCAGGAGCTGCAGCAAAAATAAGAAATAATGAGGGTGCGGGTCGGGGAGAGTTTTCCTAACTTTTTCCAACATTTGAAAAATGCAGAGGGGTAAAGAAAACCACAAGCACCTATGAATGTCCCCTGCTCTGACAGCTGTCCTGGATGATCATTATTAATGATCCTGGGATTCCTGGATGGGCCCTGCCTCTTATCTTGTCGAGTGTAAGGCCAGGACTATACGACAGACCTATATTGGTATAACTACATTGCTCAGGGTGTGAAAAATCCACACCTCCGAGCAATGCAATTATACTGATCTAACCCCCCTGTGTAGACAGTGCTATGTTGATGGGAGAACATCTCCCGTCTACATAGCTACCACCTCTTGGGGAAGTGGATTAACTACACGGACGGGAGAAGCTCTCCCGTCGACACAGGAGCATCTTCACCAGTGCAGTGTCTTATGTCTAGACCTGCCCTAAGTCTCTGCTAGTCCCCACCGGTACATGAGACCGCAGTGGCAGAGCCAGGTTTTGGAACCAGAGGGGGTGATGGGTCATTGGTGGTGCCGCCCTACTCATAGCGGTCATGGAAACTGTAATGGAAAACTGCACTGAGCCAGGCTAGATAACACGGTACTTCAAATGCCAGCAGCATCCTGTNAGTACATGAGACCGCAGTGGCAGAGCCAGGTTTTGGAACCAGACGAGGTGATGGGTCATTGGTGGTGCCGCCCTACTCATAGCGGTCATGGAAACTGTACTGGAAAACTGCACTGAGCCAGGCTAGATAACACGGTACTTCAAATGCCAGCAGCATCCTGTTAGGGTGGCCACTG
Source organism: Platysternon megacephalum (assembly GCA_003942145.1). Taxonomy (NCBI): domain Eukaryota; kingdom Metazoa; phylum Chordata; order Testudines; family Platysternidae; genus Platysternon; species Platysternon megacephalum. The sequence continues at coordinate 5,793,328 of QXTE01000070.1, forward strand.
ATGCATCCCCAGAATAGCGGACAATCCAGTACTTCTGGGCATTGGCAGATTAGCCACTGGACCAACAGGGCCCGTGCCCAGGGGCCCCAGCCAATTAGGCGGCTCCTGGAAAAATGGGCACCCTCACACCTCGACCCTGTCCGCCTGCCAGGCACTACTGCCGGGGAGCGGGGGAAGCCCCCACACCCCAACCTGGTGCCGAGGGGGCAGGGGGGGGGACTGAAGGCGGAAGGGGTAGGGAGCGGCCCCCAGTTGCTCTGGCCCAGGGCCCCACAAACCCCTAATCCGCCTTTGCTTCTGGGAACTGTGTGGCCCCGCCCCTGCCTGCATGATCCCGCGGTGTGACCTCATATGCATGTGAGACCACGCCGGTGGGGGCGGAGCGGCGAACTCTTCAGAATGGCGTTTTCTCTCAACACCGGACAGGGAACAAACCATAGAAAAGCAGGGCTTTCTGCCTCTCTCCCACTGGAGCCTCACCAATAGCCGTGCAGTGGCAGGAGATTATAGGGGACTAATTTAGGCAAAAATATAAGAACCAGATTCTAATGGCAGATGCATAGTCTGATAGCTCAAAAACACATCTACTGCAGTTGCAGCGCATGCACATAAGGCTAGAGGTCCACTGATTCAGCTGAGCTATGCTGATTTATGCTAACCCTATGCTGATTTCCAAGGACCTGCTCCTAAGCAAGCCTTCCCAAAGAATAGGTTGTAGACCAATATTTTTAAGAGCGGGTTTTGAAGTATAGGAGCATCCTGGCCCCTTAAAGAACAAAGGGACATTAAAGAGAAGATGAAGGGGCTGATTTTCCTCTTGGACTCATTTTACACCACAATTTGTCCATTGGCTTCAATGGAGTTAGTCCTGGTTTACACCCAGGTGAATGCGAGGAGAATCAGGACCAAAATGTGGTTATTCCCTAGAAAGTGACGCTAAAAATAGCATTATTGGTTTTCTTACTTACTGTATTTATTGTCCTTTAGAGGCACCAAGTAAAATTTGCTCAGTTAAAAACTGGAGCGGTCTAACTACATCCCTGCAAATCCACCCTGGGACCTGAAAGTCAAGCTGGATTTTTCTGGGCTCGTGAAGTGACGTCAATACACAACACAGATTTCTGTAACTGGAATTTGGTGAACAATGCAGCTGATGATGCATGAGATGGACTAGAATCCAGCTCACTCTCCCTTCGCTGGGTTGCTCTGTGTGGCTAGCAAGAGTAAACAAAATAGTAAAAATGTATTTTTGTCCCCAAAATCAGTAGGCCAGACTCTGAATACGCACAGGGAACAGATCTGTTGATTGAGAAGGTGCCAATTTTGCACAGTCACCACATTTTCAGAAGGGGAACGTGAAAGGACACATGGGCATGCAAGATGGACCAGGAACCTTCTTAGGTACCAGCGGGGAGTTCTATACTTTGTACAGATGCCTCTGTGTCATCACCCTGGGAGTACTTAGTCAGTTCCAGCTGTGCACAGTGGTATTTCACTACTGGCTCTTCTCTAACTTTAGCCCATGACCTCCTTGCTCAGTTCATGCCCTGGGCTGGGTGAATTTCTCTGCCATTAATCATGAGAGCGGCTCGCACCTCAGACCTTTTCTCTTTAATCTATCGCCATCTAGCGTGCTGTGTCAGTAATGCAAAAAGCCAAGACTCCCCTGCCTTATGTAGTACATACGGTCTCCAAATGATAACCCCCTCAGAAATCTATTCAATCCCAAAGGCCCAGAGCAAATCAGACTGCCTGATAAAGACTCAGCACCGATGCAGCTATTCCAAGATGTGGGCTGCAATCATCCTTGTTCTTTTCAGTTTTTTCGCGAAGGTGAAAGGTTGACAGTCGTGAGAGGGCCACGGTCCTTTCTGTATCCACAAAGCAGGCATCACATAGACAGCCCCAGTGCAAGCTTCCCCAACGCTCACAGGTCAGTGTGTCCCAGCAGTGACTGGGCTGAGTGGAGGGGGAAGACGGTTTTCCGTGTCCATCTAGTTCTTGGTCTTTGGCTCAGGCTGCTCATGAAGGTACCAGACATTGTTAGTTGTGTGCTGTGTTATGGGTGGGTTGTTTTTTTTTGTTTTAATTCCCCAACCCAGTGCTTTAGGGTTTAAGCCAATCTTTAAATATTAGAGACCTATGTGGGGCAGAGGGAGGCAGGTATCCCAAAACGGCCTTCTGAAGGGTTCTTACACCTCCCGGTGAAGCATTTGGTGATGTCCACTGTGGGAGACAGGATACTGGAGTAGATGGACTTTGGGTCTGATCCAGTATGGCTGCAACTTCACACCTGGTGCAGCATGTGCGTGTGTGTGTGTGTGTGTTGGCAGAATAAATATTTGCTTTTCCACACTCAAAGAGCAAAGCACAGGCTTTCAGACTACCCTACGGAAAACAACGACAAAAAAGCACAAAAGAAAAGTTACCCTGAGAGACCACAGCATGTGCATCTCCTTAGCAACAGTCTGCAGCAACTCCTGAGGGCCCTCGCTGCAAAGAGGCCCTCAACAGAGACGTCTGCCCTGCAGCTAAGAGACGCTGAGGGAAGGGCCGCTCCTCTTCGAGCAACAGAACTGCAGTAGGGTTGCCAAGCAGCGGGACTCTGAGCCCCATTAAGACTGTGTTGGGCCTGGCATGGGGGCGAGCCCTGGTGCTGCAGAGAGATGGGCTGGGGATGCAGCAGCCTCCCCGCGATGGCAGATCTCTCGGGAGGAAAAGCTGTCTCTGAAATGCAGCAATCCTGCTGATGCCGCTCTGCAGGCACAGTCCCTCCCTGTGGCTGGACAATGGGAATGGAGAGATGATACACACACCCTGTGCAGTGTCTGATGGAGCTGGAAGGAAACCTCAGCCAGCTCGGTGCCTTGCCATGCCTGTAGTCATTGCCTGAAGCGTGTTGTACACAAACTTGTTTAATAAAGGAAGGGGGGGGCATTAAAAAAAACCCCAAAACCTCCTGAGGAAAAATGGCTGCTGTCTCAGCTCACAGGCAGAGTTCTAGTGGAGGTAGAATTCTGGGAGGCTACATCAGAGAAATCTGAGCCTCGTGCTAGATTAAGCCTCTCTCCTGTCATGGAGGTTCGTGGATAGGATGGCCAACTTTCCAATGTCTGGAAACCAGACCCCCCCCCCGCCCCCCGCCCCACCTCTTTCCCCAAAGCCCTGCCCCCTACTCACTCCTCTCCCTCCTCAACTCCGGCGTGAGCAGCACCAAGGGACTTGCAAACCTGAGCCGCATGGGAGTGCAGGTCAGAAGAGCGCTGCAGCCACACGGGAGCAGCTAGGCAGCTCTGCTGGCAAGCTAGGACGTGGCCCTCCTGCCCGGCAGCCCTCCACCTCCCTCTGAGCTGTCTGCCCAGCAGCCCCCTTCCCCGTCCGCTCAAGCCCTCCCCACCCCGGCGCTGCCTGAGAGCATGGCCCGGGGAAGCGCTGGCTGGTGGGGCAGTTCGCGTTCCTTCCCTCCCGGGGAATGCTCCAGGCCTGCTGGGAACCCCTTACCCTGCTCGCCATGAGCTCCCGCACTCTGTCCTCTGCCACAGCCCTGCAAACTGTGCTCTTCAAAGGGGCGGCCCGCGGCCCAAGCTGGTGCCGCCGCTTCAGGGCCAGGTGATAGGCTGCCCGCGGTAACTGGACTTTTAGTGTCCGGTCAGTAGATCTGACTGGACGCTGCCAGGTTCCCTTTTCGACCGGACTCTTGAATCGTGGAAACGGTGTAAGGAGGGGATAGGTTTGTGCGGGGGCGCTGGCGGGAAATACACGTGGTCCATGTGCACCACAGAGATCTTTGCTCTGGAAGGAAGACATGGGGGCAGGTGGACATTGGATGGACAACACAGGAGGAGGATCCAGCTTCCCTCCATCCCTAATCTATACAGATAAACACTGCACCATGGCCACATCCTCTGGCTTAGCTCAGAGACTGGGATTCACCCCCCAGTGTTTTTAAGGAGGCAGAACCATGCTTGAACAAGGGCTAACTTCTGGATCCCTCTGAGGCATCTGGAGCAAGTCCCACAGCTTGGGCCAAATGCATCAATGGTGTAACTTCATGTAAGTCAGTGGAGCTACAGCAGGGACAGCTGCTTCCATTTAGCTACAACAGTTCTGCATGCCTAACCAATCACTGTATAACCTGGGCTATATACCGACGTCGGTTAGATCAAAATCCAGGCCTGGGAAGGATCTGAACTCCGCTCTTCACAGCCCTACCTGGAGAGCGCGACGGCAAAGATCTACACAACACCCTCTGGCCTTCGAGCCACATGACTCATGTTACTGGGGCAACGTCCGGGGGGAGGGAGGAAATAGTGTGGTAAAAAATAAAACCACAGCCCAGCTGAGTGTGAGAGACAAGCAGAGCCCGAGCCCGAGCAGCAGGAAAGCACAGCCCGCTGGAGCGCTGCAGAGATGGTCTGAGTAATTATCAATGGTAAGGAAACCTCTTTGGGTCAGACAAAGTAGAGCAAAGGGGGATGTTTGGTTTGTAAATACATGTGTATCCCCGACTATCACTGGTGCCCCAGGGAGAAGGATGATGAGGGAATTCTTTGAAATGCAGTCTGAGCTGCCAGGCCTTTGCTCAGCGTCTTTCCTTACATGGGTGTTGTCTTCACTGTTGGGGGGGGGAGGGACTGTTCCACAGTGGGGTATCCCAGCCGTGGACAAAAGGGAGGCTTCTGTGATATCTGCTGTGTCCCCCTGCAAGAGGAGGTAAAGTCCTATCAGCTGGTGCTGTCCACAACTTTCCCTTCCCACAATAACATCATATGCTTTGTCTAGCTGGGTCTGGCAGGGGAGGGGAGAGAGAGTGGGGAGGAGGGTTACTGTCTAATGAATAAAGTAAAACTTTGCTCATTCATTTAAAAAAATCATTAAGCCTGATTCTGATCTCATTTACACGGGTGTAAAACAGGAGTAATTCCACTGAGTGTCTTTGGGTCTGATAGTGGACTTGCACCAGTGTGAATCTGGAATAATTCTGCTGAAGTGAATGGAATTACACAGGAGAAAACTGGAGTTAGTTAAGTGTGCAACTGGGCACATTTTGTCCAGTTGATACCAACTACCTTCACTTCTGTGCTTTTTGGCCAAGATCTCTTGTGGTATCAGTGCAAATCTCGCTCTCTCTGGGCTTTTTCTCCAGCCCTGACAGGAAATGTACTTGTATTAGCATAGCACCTAGGTGCCCTAGTCCTGGAGGAGGACTCCATGGTGCTAGGTGCTGTACAAACACAGAACAGAAGGAAAGTCTTAGCCCCAAGCTTTTACCTTGATTGATTCTATTGCAATCTGGACGTTTTGCTGACCATTTGTTACATCCCCCCTGACTCCCACTATGCCTGCAAAGGTGACTCATTGGGTCCCTAGCTCAGGTAGGATCAGAGAGGGGGTGATTTGCTCCTGTGAACGCCCCTACCACCTTGGTGCCTTGTGCAGCTTCTTTTCCCCAGTGCCCCACAGGGGCCAACAAATATTTGCCCTTAGCTTGAGGTATAAAAACTAATGGTCTCCTTTCTCTCTGCAGCCTGCAGGTATGTGGCAGCAAAAATTGGGAGCCTGTGTGGCCACAGAGATGAGGAGCCCCTTACTACCACGGCCCACCCAGCTGACCACAGCCAGAACCAAAGTAAGTAAAGGACTTGCTGGAGCTGTCATGAAGATTGCTGTGGTGGAGGGCAACAAGCATGCTAGATTAGAAAGGTGGTGTGATGCAGCAGGCTGGGACTCAGGTGAATTAGTTTCTATTCTTTGCTCTGCTACTAACCTGCTGCATGGCAGTGCCGTAGCTAAGAATGCAAGGTTGGGTGGGTTGCAAATTATTACGGACGGGCAAGATCCCACCCCCACATTTCCTTACAGACACGACTTTGTTTTTGATTAGCTAAAGTCTTTTCAAAACGCGTCTATTTGCCCAATAGGAGGCACCATTAAAAAAAATCCGGATATAAATTTATTTGAACTGACCGACATGCAGTCATAGGGATGACTGGGTATATGCTGTGTAAGCACTTCGCGCCCTCAAGTTCCCAGATCTAGGGGGCTTCCTGTTCGACCCCACAATGCCTTATCACACACCAGGGTCAGTGGCAAACAGAGCTCGGATTTTCATTACCAAATTCAGCCCCACCCCCACCCGCTGGCTGCATCAGTTAGAGGAAGTTATTTAAAACACAGAAGTCAGCATGACTTTGCAGATGGCTCATGCAAGACCCAGGAGGCCTGCGGCTCTCCCAGCTGCCTGAAATTCAATACCGTGCTACTAGCCACTGAATCAGCTGGGACACTCCCTCCTTTCTGATAAGCTCTTGGAGACGCAAAATATGGCTGTCGCTTGACAGACTTGCACTTTTATCCCTGTTAAATTGCTGTAGAATATACCCAGCGTGCACCACTTTCCGATAAGATAAGGCGAACTGAATTGCTGTCCTAACCCCTAGTCAGGGGTCTTAGATTAAATTTTAAAATGTGGCAGCAATTGGATAGTAGATCGATGAGCCTGAGGCACAAGAAGTGAGTTCCATAGATGGGTTCCAAATCATTTGCTCAAGCCCTAAAGAGAAGCAGTGAGTGATGGGTTTACATGGTCAAGGTAATGAGCCTGATTCTCCTCTCACTAACACCAGTTTTACACCAGTATAACTCAGTGGAGTTTGTCCTGATTTGCTGTAGGGTGACTAGACAGCAAATGTGAAAAATCAGGACTGGGGTGGGGGGTAATAGGAGCCTATATAAGAAAAAGACCCAAAAATCAGGACTGTCCCTATAAAATCGGGACATCTGGTCACCCTAAGTGTAAGTGAGCTCATATCTTGTCAGTATCAACCTGTATTGCCATATGCAGCAGCAGGAGGCGTGGCCATGACTCCTATGCCAGCCCGAGCTATGTCGACATCGCTGTTTGTGACTGAAAAACAAAGAGTTTTAAACAGACTTATTAAAAGCCAGGTGGGGTGGGGCTGCAGAAAGGCCCAGAATTGGAATCGCAGTTTAACAGGTGTTAGATAAGTTGCCTTGGCAGTGGTATTTAAACTTCCCCTTTAAGATAATAGACTCATCTTCAGCTGGTGTAAATCAGCGTAGCTCTGTTGGAATCAATGGAGCTGCTTATTTCACTCACTGAACCACTCCCAACAAGAGCCCCTTTTTGCCGACGCTAGGAAGCTTTGCTGGCAGAGCTATTTAAGACTGAAAACATTTTCTAATGTAAATCTGGCCTAATTTTCTCAGGGCTGGTCTTCACTAGAAAATTAGATCCACACAGCTACGTCGCTCAGGAGTGTGAAAGGTCCACACCCCTGAGAGTTCAGCCGACCTAAGTCCCTGTGTAGACAGTGCTAGTTCGATAGAAGAATTCTTCCGGGGACCTAACTACCACCTCTTGGGGAGGCAAATTAACTACAGCAACGAGAGAACCCCTCCCGGCACTGTAGTGTCTACACTGAAGCGCTACAGGTGCAGCGCAGCCGGGGTGCAGCTGTAGCATTGTAAGCGCAGACATAGCCTCAGATTTACCCTGGTCTGTGTTACAATCTCCTGCTGTAAGGTCTGGAACGTAGCCTCCTGGCAAGCTGATGTTGAAGCTTTGTCCAGACGATGATAAGAACTTTTAACTCCCCCGGCTAACATTGCTGATTCCTCCTCTTTCCTCTGTTGCGCTTGTGTTTTCAGATGTAAACACAGTGATATCAGAAGCCCCCCCCCGAGTGACGGACGCAGTCACTAGGAACAAGGTGCTCGGCCCTGAACAGCCCTGTGGATCCTGAGGGTAGATGGCCTCAGGGCCCTCCTTGGAAGCCCTCGGCCTTCTTCCTCACTGACTCCGTGAGGGTCTTGAGGTGCTCCTGTTCCCCGGGGCTCGGAAATGTGTGTTCACCAGTCAATCCATCTTGCATTTGCTCTCTATACATTTGTATAACAATATGAATTGTCCTTATTAACCCCTTGCCACAAGGATTTCCCAGCATGAAAGACAAATTAAGTCCGACACTCAGCATCTGCTATAACTGCTGTCTGCAAAACTCACTCCATGTTCTGTACTGGGGCCAGGGAGAAGATGTTACCCTTCTCAATCGAATGGCAAATCAAAGTCGTATTCAATACGTATATAGGGCCACCTTCTGGTCTCATGTATACTGGTGTAACTTCAGAGTAACGTCACTGAAGTTAATAGAGTCAGATCCTCAGCTGGTATAAATTAGTATCACTCCATTGATTGGAGCTATGCTGATTTGCACCAGCCGAGGATCTGGACCAGAGTAGCCCTGAGTTTACACTGGTGTAACAGAGAACAGAATCTGGCCTTTAGGGCTAAAAATCATCTCTAAAACGGTCATGAAGCGGAGAAACTCCATTGATTTCAATACAGTTCCTCTGGATCTACTCCGGAGTAAAAGAGAGCAGAATTTGGCCCATGGAGGGAAGACACCACCCTTGCATGCGTGCATGGATCTGGCCCTCGGTGATCCGATTTCCTTTCCTCTGGGAAGTTCTCCCTGTATTGTCACAGTGAGCAATGACGACAGATTCACAAACTCCTTTGTGTGGAGATGAACAAGTCTGAATCCTTCCTGTGCTACAAACCCACAACTCAACCAGCAATAAAGACTAAAATCAGAATGAAAGCAGGCGTGCTGTACATTTATGGCCTTTTGGTGTTGTTCCATTTGCGAGCATTTATTCCTTTGGAGGGCACAGTGAATTATTTATCAGTTGTATTACGTTTGCCGTGGAGGCCCCAGCCCAGATTATGGCCCTATGGTGTCTTACTATGTGTGCAAACACGTGGTAAGAGATAGCCTGTGCTCCTGAATTGCTTACAACCTATACAGAGAAGACAGACGGGGGCGTGGTGGGGGGGGGGAGGGATTCAGCAGTACTGTGAATGATTCCCCCTCATCCTTGGATGCCCCCTGGCACCCGGGAGCTCCGGCACCAGGGCTACATCCCAATTCCCCTCTCGGAAAGGCTCCATGACAGGCTCTCTTGCCTCAATAATCCCCCTCCGGGGGAGGAGGGGGCACTTTATTACAAAAACATAGTGCAAATAATCCTTAACAAACGTCCCAGAACATAGTCGACTTATCACTCCCTCATGCCCCACTCCAGGGAAATAGTCTTTAAAATCCCACCACATCTAGCTCACCAGCATAGCACGTGCCACATTCCGGCATCATCCACCACACCTGGGCTCTTCACCTGTCCTCTCCTGTCCTTCCAGCGAGAGTGCAACCCCTTTTCTTCCCAACAGGAACCCCACCCCCACCACTAGCCTCTCTGCTGGGACATCATCCTCACCAGGGGAACGGCATCACTCCACAGTTCTGTTAACCTCTCATCTCAGACAGGCCGGCAAGGAAGCCCTTCCACTGCTCCCCTGGCTTCAGCCCTCCAGCTTCAACCCGCTGGCTTCGAAGTCAGCAGGAAAGTCCCTATGCTGCTCTACTGCCTTCAGCCTTCTCCAGCTTGGGAAGGTCAGCCATAAACCCCTCTGCTGCTCTTTAACCACCCACTACCCCGGGAACCTCTTACAGCTCCCTTCAAGGACCTCCTACCTCTCTGACTCTCCCTCTGGTGCCGCCCCATGCTCTTAATCAGCCAAACTGGGAGCACCGGTTCTGGCCTGAACCTGCTTCCTTTAAAAGGGCCAGCCACCCTGGAACAGGTACAGAGAGAGGAAGTGACCTGCCTGAGGTCAGTTGCTGACCCAGTATTAGCACCAAAATATCCTGACTCCCAGTCTAGTGCCCTGTCAAGACAACCAGAGGTAACATTTTCTATTTTGTTACCGTAAGCTGGTCTGTTGCAAGAGTTTCATGACAAAGACCTGCTCAGAACAACGCGGAACTTCCTGCCACGAGAAACGATTGAGGCCGGGGGTGAAATGCTCACTGAAGTCATTGTTAAAAACTTCGGAGGAGCCAGGATTTCTCTGCAGAAAAAAAGGCTTCAAGAAAAGGATTGGACACTTACATGGATAGCGCGAACCTCCACACTTAACAAAAAGTTATAGGGGACATAAACGGCACATTTCAGGGCATACACCAACGAGGAGAGTAAGGACGGAATTTCTCCTGGGAGCAGGTTACTTTTTAATTGTTCCCTATGGATTTTTTTTGCCCCTTCATCAAAAACGTCTGGTAGGGACCCCTGTCGGTGACGAGATACTGAGCTGGATCACGCTAGTCTGATGTGGTCTAGCAATTCCCACGTTCCTATGTAATAGGCGGAGCTTGGTTTAAACGATATCTTTAAGTGCCTCCATGGAGAGGCAAATTACAAATGAATGTGTTTCATCGACAGAAATAAGATATTTGGGGGACTTTACAATTAGAAATAACAGGGCAGGAACACATCATTACAACTGTCTGTCTAGCCCCATATACCCTGATCGTCACTAGGACATCTGTGTGCCTAAGGCAGCTACTACAATCTTACAGATACAGCCTGTCATGGTAGTGAGGTCATGTAAATCCCCATTGCCATTTGTACTGGATCAACTCCTCCATGGAACTATAGCCTTAAGTTTACCTGCTGAAACCAGATGATAGGGTCTGCAGTTGTCAGATGGATTCATATGGAAAGCACGAGCCATGTCTGACTTGTATGTTGATTGCCCGTTCATGGTTTTTACTCCAGGACACAATTACTTGTAAAATTTAAGCACTTCATTTACTTGCCATTTATTAAATTAACCCGGTAACAAGCCGGAAATCATAACATTCGAAAACCAGTAGGAGAACACTTCAATCTCTCTGGTCACTCAATAACAGACCTCAAAGTGGCAATTCTTCAACAAAAAAACTTCAAAAACAGACTCCAATGTGAAGCTGCAGAACTGGAATTAATTTGCAAACTGGATACCATCAGATTAGGCCTGAATAAAGACTGGGAGTGGTTGGGTCATTACAAAACCTAAACTTAATTTCCCCAATACTAATTTCTCCCTATTGTTACTCACACCTTCTTGTCAACTGTCTGTAATGGGCCACTCTCTTGCCACTTCAAAAGTTATTTTTCCTCCCTTGGTATCCTGCTGTTAATTGATTTATCTCGTTAGACTGACCTCACACTTGGTAAAGCAACCCCCATCCTTTCATGTATTTATACCTGCTCCTGTATTTTTTACTTCATACATCTGATGAAGTGGGTTCTAGCCCATGAAAGCTTATGCCCAAATAAATTTGTTAGTCTCCAAGGTGCCACAAGGACTCCTCGGTTTTTTTGCTTAAAACTAATTCCTTTTCCATGTCATTTACAAATGATAGCACACAAAAAAAACAGACTGTCCCAAAACTGTAGAAAAGATGCTCAATAAAGAACTTTGCTTAAGATTTCGTAGTGTGTTTCATGTTGTCAGTCTTTTAAAGGCCTAATAATGTGAGATGCTGGGCACCTTCTGGAAGTTGTTCATCACCCCTGACTCCTGGTAGAGTCAAAGGCGAGGGGGACATTTCTGATCATGCTCCTAGGTTAACAATTCTCCAGGTCAGAGGTCGTGACATCTTCTGTGTTTTATACAGTGCTGAGTGCAGTGTCCATGCCTAGCAAATAACAAATACCAACAAAAGTTCAGAACAAATGGGATGCTAAGAGTTTGTGAGTTTCTGCCGGCGTGGAGCAAGCATGAGAGATGTCATGCTCTGATGTCCAGGGCCAAAGAAAATAGACCATGTCTGTGCAAGAAAATAAAGACAATAGCCAGGTCATTTCCCCATGCTGGGGAAAATGCAAGGATCACACATGCATGATGAAAGGAACATGAGTGGGGCATAAAAAAGGAAACTTAACTAGCCATGATCTTGCCATGTTCCTTGCATTAAACATTCAACAATCTGAACTTTACATGCTGTGCATCATCCAGGCATGATCCTTACTTGCACTGTTCACAGCATGAGTTGATAGCTCATTACAAACACACTTAAATGCAACTATTTGTATTGGATGGCCAACAGACTTGATGAGAAGTAAGGAAGTCATAAGCAGCACAATTCACTTCTTCACATGAGATTTGGCTCCTGTGCAAGAGGGCGGTTGGGCAGTTAGCTGTCTGTCTCTTTTATTGTCTCTGAATGGGATTTTGAATATTTAACTAAAGTCATGTCCTCCACCTCATTACTGTCCTCTCATTGGTCAAAAGAAATCCCTGATGCAGTTGTATCTCTCTCCGGGACTTCCCTATGCCCTGGCTTCTTCCATGGACCACTGTATTTGAACAATATTAATTGCAACAACTCTTTCCAGGCCCCTCACGTCACCTGGCCTTGAACCAACAGTGCCCTGTGTCAAGCACATTCGTCTCTATGAACTGGCAAAGGCAGGGGATATTCATGTGTTCCACATGCCGTAACATGATGACCTGAGGGAGCTGACCACTGATCAAGAGTCTGATATAATAGCCACTGAAGATCACCAACAGCTGCTGGGCCATCACCTGGAACAAGAATGAGATCAACATCAGAGGCACTCCACACATCAATACCTACAGAGTGCCCATGGTGACAGAGTTCTAGGGTCAGCATCCATGGTGATAGAGTCTTGGGGCAATCATAGGAGTCAAAGATGAAAAAGACCTTTTAGATATTGGTGCCAATATCTCCTGCCAAGGAGACATCTTGTCCCCCAATCGATGATGTATTAGATATTAAATGATAACTCTTAATGCATTTCTCCTTACTATTCCTGATCCGGCCCCAAAACAGATGCTCCTACAACAGCGGATAGTGCAAAAGCCATCAAAGACATTTTGTAGCTATATTTCTTGTATGAAAAATGGGATGAATAGAAATACTGAGGAAAGTCCCCGTAAATACTGAGGAAAGAGTGTGTGTGTGTGTGTGATCCTGCTGCACTCAGAAGCTTAAGTTTATCTTTAAAGTGTGCACACCTTTACATTGCCTTACTGCAAATGTGGATCAGGTCCTCTGTCCTTAATGGCAATATAAGTGAGGTTACTAGATGGCTCAAAGGAACAGTGATGGAACACAGTGATGGCTAGGTCACTGCTTCAAATACAGCTCAGGTCAGCAGCGATAGAACGTTATTACCATCCGAGAGCCACGTTGGGGCCGATGTGAAATGATTCAGCGTGTTGGTGTCAACCTCACAGAACAGTCCCCACACTTGTTATTAGCTGACAGACCCAGCTGAGGGACCAAGGACTAAGTGGGCCATGGAGACTGAACAACCTCATCCTGCCAGGGAGTCAGGGCTGAGCCAAGTTGGCAGGGATGGAGCGGGGGCAAGCTTGCGTCACCACAGCTCATATTGTAGCTGTTCTACAGATAGCTAGAGGGCTTCCGTTTCCAGGACTGTCACCAGCACTAAAGTCACTCAATAGCTCCGCATATAAAAACGTACAGTAAATCAAACCCATCCCATTGAAGCTTTCTTGCTAAGTCAGAGAGAAAACGTTTGCTGCTTAGCCTCCAAGTTACCTCTGGAGCTCCCTCTGGAATGAGATGGAGGAGTTCACTGCATGCCAGAGTCCCTTTCTTGTCACTGGGTAGAAGAGGTGACTCTTCTGACGAACTCTCCTCTCCTCTTCCCTGACCCGACTGGATCACTGTCTCCATAGTGACACAGAACTGGTCGAGATTGTGCCTCAGGGCGGACTGAAAAACACAAGGAGAGCTCTTGGGATCTCCAAAGGTGGGCAGCATTGTCTTTCTGCCTTTCCTCTCTGAGTAGCTGGCAAGGATAATGTATACGGTCTGGTGCTGCACAGTTATCAACAATTATCCACCCAGGAAAGAAGGGCATGAAAAAGATGTACGTTTGGCAGGATTCGATTTTTATCGGTGGATGTCAGTAACGTCAATTTCACTGCACGCACATACACACACACACACACAAACAAACCAATGCAAAACTATTTCCATCAATATTAATAGAAATTTACTAATAGGCAAAGTACAAAAAATGCTGCTGGAGAATTACTGTCTGACTTAAGGATATTTACTTTCTATGTTTTGACATACGATGTTGACAGTTAATGTTTTAACAGTCATCAAAGCTTTAACCTTTTGTATCTCAACACCTACTGTCCTTAAATAATTATTGTCTGACTCCAGCCTACTCTATTGTCTGGCACCCGCCCCCACAATTTTCTGCAAATGTGAACATTTAAATCAATAGACCTCGAAAAAGTGCTTAAAAATAAACATCAATATTATCTGTCAAAATTATTTTAAAAAATAAACATCAAATTCTGCCCAGCCTAACAATAGGTTAGAGCTATACCCCCACTGCTTTGAGCTAGGAGCTGCATTTCATCAGGTGGTGCATCTAACATGTGCTGTGTGTCTAGCATTGAATTTAACCTCCCTGCAGGAGGGACTAGGTCTACCAGGACTACAGATCAGATTGTAAACCTCCTACTCACATTGGTCAGCAGTATCTCACACAAGTAAACCCAGTCATTTCAGCCATGCTACTTGTGTGACTAACTGCGCACCCTCAAGACAATCACAGTCCAGCCCTAAGCAAATAATAAAAAAGAATGCTTTTGTCTGAAACGTGGGATGCCTGTTGGGTTGTTCAGTTTGCTTGTCGCATTCCGCCCATTGCTGCATCCATCACTTCTCCAGTGGGACTTCTTCAGATTTTGGAGGATTACAGAAGTGGGGATTTGAAACATACACCGGGACTTGGGCTTATAACCAGCAATGACACTACCGTGTGGAATTTACATATTCATGCACATCCTAGAGGAAAAGAGCTAGAGCAGTCTTTGAAGGGATTAGATTATATAACCTTTAGTCAAACAGAGTCGTCGCTTACTCCTTGAGCTGTCCCATTGATTTCAGTCGCTCGCCTCAGGAAGTTCGGTACTACTCAATGTGAGTGAGTGTATCAAAATCTGGCCCTGATTCTTGTTCATTTTCTTTCATTACATTTTTACGTTTCATTATCAAGGGACAGATTTTTAGAAACGCGTGCACCCAATTGCATATGTGAACTGGACACGTATGCATACAATTGATTTGTGACACGCATTTCTAAAAATCTGGCCCTAGACGAAGAAATTTACAATGGGGCCTGATCACAAGGAAATTCAAACAGGCGATCCTTTTTATTTTTATTAGATTCACTTTCAGATCACCGCACAGAGCTCAATTCACCACTACACTTTGTGCTGTTCCAGTGATGCAAAGCAGCCACAAACCCAGCTCAGCTGGCTGGTGAAGCCATGTTTCTGGCTGTTTTGTGTTACTAGAGTGGGGTAAGACAACCAGAGTATACTTGGGAACCTGGCCCATGCACTATACCCCTCATTTCTTCCGAATCCTAGAGGTTGTATGTAGCAGTCAGCTCGGATTGCTCCAAGCATCGTTTACCTGGTGGTTTCTCTTCTGTTCTGTAATATAGCCTGCTAAGGAGTGAAGACACTGCTCCAGGTTGAAATGGACAAAGCAAAGCTGACGATGGTGGGGAATGTTAAGGAAGGAGCATTTTACAGGACAGACACCAATACAATTCCTTAATGCTCCATCTTTTGAGCTAGCAACGTATCTATCTGTACCCACTGCCTGCCAGTTTGGGGACTTCAGAGACAAGACACAGCTCCCACAGGCAAAGATTGGGACTCACTATCTGCTTGTGCTGGAGGGACACACCTAGGAACTGGACTGGCATGCCGGGGTGACCAACTTCTGGCCCCAAAGAGCCTGCGCTGGGCTGGCCCCTGTGAAGCTCACTCTGAGGGGTCAAGTGACCAGGGAGGGAGAGCCAGAGGGGAAGGAGGCTGGTTGTTGCTCTCCACAGTCGCAGGAGAGGCAGCCATTTTGACTGACCCGGTTCAGATGGCTGGAGGCCAAACCAGAGCCTTCCCTCCACAATGGTGAGTTTGGGCCCCAAAAAGCTACATCCATGAGGGCTGAAAAACCAGTGGTGCCCGTACGCCCCCCTGCACTGGGAGCCAGGGGTCGGCCAGGTCTCATTATTGCCCAGGATGCTATCCAGCTGGACATGAGAGTGGTTGGATGCATAGACATGGATACCGGCCCTACAACCTGAGCTCCAGCCACACTGCCCTGGTCAGGTCTGTGGGGAGACTGGTGGGGGTATTTCTTGTTTGGGGGGTTTAGTGGTTGTTCTGGGAGGGCTGGAGCCTTATTTATTTATTTTCTCTGAGACCTTCACCTGTTCCCCTCCCCTTCTTTTAAATGACCTCTGTCTGGTCCAGGGAATAGACTGTGGTTTATTTTTATGTAGTCCTTGATTTTCTGTACTTGTGACCTAATAACCTAGAAGTTGCTGGTTTTGTGCTCCCAGCCACTAGATGGAGGCACCAGTCACTAAGAAACCAGGACCCACTGATACTTGTGGGTGGTGGCCACGGAGTCCCTGAGGAGGGAAGAATGAGGTGCTCCACCAATTTTGGGGATTGCGGGGGGTACACATCTATAGTCTTGCTTTGCATGATCAAGGGAATTTCAAAGCAATATGAAATCTGAGAAAAGATATAGTCAAACACTGGAGTAAGACGGATCAAAATATACATCCTTGGGCCTAGTTCTGCTCTCTGACAAGCCCAGCACACATGCATAGAGCCCAGAGCCTATTCCATTAGCCATCTTGATTAGTTAGAGGTGTAGCCAGGATTGTCCAAACATCTAGTTCAAGTTCTCAAGTGTGTCACCCTCACTTTCAAGACTTTGCATAACTCCCCTCCTGCTTGCATCTCTCCAAATTTCTTCCTACTCCCCTCTCAGCTCTTGGTTTCCTCTCCATTTCTAATCATTGTGCCTTCTCCCATGCTGCCTCTTATGCTTGGGGGGGGGGCAGTCTTTGTTTTCTTGTCCCCTTCTTCAACCCCCTTCTTCAACTGCACGTCTCCCAAGCTCTTGTGCGATAATCCACAAAAGTTCTCTTTAAAAGGTAGGGTCTGAGACTCACTTTCGTTTGGTCCTCTGGGCCTAAACTTTTAGAAGTACCTACTAATTTGGGGTCCCTCTATGCTGGGGGCAATTTGAGATGTCTTAAAGAGGCCCAATTTACTGAAAGCACTGAGCACTCATCCTCTTAAAATCAGGCCTCTTTAAAGTGTCTAAAGTAGGGCACGCAGAGTCAGGAGGCACCAGGGGCGGCTCTAGGCACCAGCAAAGCAAGCAGGTGCTTGGGGCAGCCCATTTGCAGGGGCGGCAGCCGGCAGGGATCCAGCCTGGGAGCTGAGAACCAACAGGGGGCCCTGGGAGCTGTAGTTCCTTGGTTAGCTCCCTGCCTATAGAGCCAGCCCTGGAGCAGGGAAAGAACTACATTTCCCAGCATTCCCTTGGCTGCTATCAACAGGAAAGGGAGGGGGAGGGAGTATGGTAGCTGAAACCTCATGCTGCAGCTTGCTGTGAATGGAGAGCTCACTGCTAGAGCGGGGTGGCACTGTGAATGGGGAACAAGTGTGCCCAAGGAGTAGAAGGCTTTGGCCCAGATATCCCCTTCAGAAGACTTCCCCAGACTGGATTCGGGATACTGGTGTGACCTCACCTTGCAGCCCCCAAAGAAGGAATTGGGTGGACTAAATGGACAGTGCCCCTCTCTGTCTGAAGCCTAGCAAGGGAGGTACGTGGATCCCACTAGAATTTAAAATGAAAAGTAAGGGAGGGGAGGCTCTACTGGACCTGGGCAGCTTTAGATACAGTACCAGGCACGTAGGAGGATTTCCACTTCTGAGCCATGGAAGCAGAAATTGACTTTTCCTTTCCAGATTTAGCTAATATTCAGAAAGGGAATCTAGCACCTGCCTTCCAGATTTGAACACCTCAAAATTCAGGAGTGCTCAAGCTCAATTTGGGCAGCTGTTACTTCATTTCTCCCAAATCAAATATACTGATCCACTGTAACTTGCTGTAGAAAAAGTAGGATAATATTGAGCAAGAAATGCTTCCCAGTGGTTTTTAGGACTGGAATTGCTATTTTCAACAGCCATTGCNAGGGTGCAGGAAGGGGTGGGAGGGAGAGCCCAGGGCTGGGGCGGCAGGGGGTGCGAGTGGAGGGGGCAGAGCCCAGGGCTGGGGCGGCAGGGTGGGGGGGGCACTGGTGGGGGGGAAAGGGGGGGCCCAGAGCTGGGGCAGCACGGGGTACGGGGGGCGGGAGAGCCCAGGGCTGGGGCGGCAGGGGGGTGCAGGTGGAGGGAGGCCCAGAATTGGGGTGGCAGGGGGTGCAGGTGCGGGGGAGAGCCCAGGGCTGGGGCAGCAGGGGGATACGGGGGAGAGCCCAGGGCTGGGGTGGGGGCAGCCAACATTTTTTTTGCTTGGGGCTGCAAAAAAACTAGAGCCGGCCCTGGGAGGCACTTGTGAAAATGGTGTATTAGGTGCCTTAATGAGTTTGTCTTCGCAACATAGAATGTAAGCTCTAGGGGCAGGGACCACATGTTCCTTTATATTTGTACAGCCCTGAGCACACTGCTGGCACTCAACAAATAATAAAGAAGCCCATTGAACTCAGTTGGAGTCATTATCTTCAGTGGGTCAGACCCCAGATATGAAAAAAAAATCTGGAGAGCCTCTTTGATGAGAAGACTGATGATAAATACCTCCATATCTGCAGGCACCAGCAATGAGGGTAAATTGTCTCACCCAGAAAGGATACCTGTAGAACGTTCTGGTGCCTGTCCATGGCATCTGCAACCCCCAGAAGTAAGTTGTGCTTCATGAATACTTCATTGGCAGCTGCCAGCCTCACATCAGTATTCACATGTATCTGTTAAATAACAGAGAAGATGTTAGCATGTCCCACGGTGACTTTCCAGGCCAGCCTGCAACCAGGAATTTTAAAGAGTCAGTGACTCTGATGGTCCCAAAGTCCTAAGTCCCTGAAAACAAAGCAATGAGAGAAACTATCCATTTCAGGTAGTCTTTTCAGAGACACTCAGCTCTGCCCTAACTCTGCTGCCATTGAAGGAAGTTTACATACCAGGTCTATTCAACCAGAGTTCTCACCACAAAATGTGATCTAATCCCAGAAGTTGGAGAGGGAAATGACTTGTAAAATCATTGTACCCATTCCTTCCCCCACCAGTCAGTTCAGGATTATCTCAGACAATCCTGTATATCTTCCAGTCTAGGTTTCAATATCTCAAACGATGGAGCTTCCACTTTCTTTGGAAGATTAAGTCTATAGCTCTCATCATTCGGCACTTGATCCAAAGTCCATCATAGTCAATGTAAAGACTCTCATTGACTTCAGTGGGTTATGGATCAAGCCCTAGGACTTTTATTTTTTCTGATATGCAGCCTAACTTTATCTTTGCACCCCATTGGTTATTCTAATTATACTGTGCCCATTCTAAAATATTTTGTCCCTTCTTGGCAATTATGCTCTTCAAATACTTCTAGACAATTACCTTGTTCCCTAACTGTTTGCTTGGAAAGAAAGACATAATTGAACACCTGAAAAATTTCTCCTTACCTTCCTTCGATGTTGGTCAAAAATCAATATAACAACTATAGTGAGTGCTATGGCAGCCAACGTCACCAGAATGCTGACTTCCCAGCGGCACCCAAAGGAATACAGCTGCATGGTGGAGTAAATATTTGCCCAGATTGAGATGTAGAAAATCTGAAAAGACCCAGAGAGACTCAGAAAACAATACTCACAAAAATAGCGAAAGCAGAAAAAAGGTCAAGAGAACAAGAAGGTTCCCTTCTCATAAATTAGATAAACTACCAGGGATTTTCTGAGAGTTAATGGACAAAAGGTCCTTCTAATAAGAATCATGGGGGAGAGAGCTCTAGAATGAGAGTCGGGATTGAATGAGCTCCTGATCATCAAAGACAGCAGATGAATTCTTGATGGTGTTTCATACTTAGGATTTCAACCAAGTTCCTCCATTTTTAGTAAGAAACTGATTCCCCAAGGTGTATTGATAATAATACTTATTATAGTCACTGTGTTTATAAAGTTCCCATACCAAAGCACGATGGGTACAGCCAAGACAATTAAAACACAATAATGCAAAAACAATGTACAATGGCACATGCCTCAAGGGACCACTCTAGGGACTAATGAAGGCAGAGCAGAGTCGTATTCATTTGGGGATACCTTGGAGTGGTATCTTAAGACAGGACGTTGCCTGAGGGGACGTAGAGATTAGAGATGGACTGAAAGGTAGGTATGATACAGCGTGGTACAATGTTATATGGGATAGATAGATAAATTAGACAGGTTAGATCAATAATACCAAACAGAAAAATATTAAAAATCTAAACACTGCAGCATTAGCGAAAATACAATGGCTGACATTAAAAAATACCTCTGACTATTCATGTGTTCATTAAAAGGGGCCTGAAAGATGGTGAAAATATAATTTAGTCCCATTTTAAGACTCCTCAGCCCTGCCAGAGAAGTGAGAAGACCTCAGGGTACATGAGAATGAGGTACAGAGTGTTTTCAGATGATGGCTGAGAGCTGAGAAGGATGGGCTGAGGCAGATGCTTCTGGTAAATGAGTTCCATCCCCATTAAAGCCACCACAGCGAAAGCTTTGCTAACTGGCAGCCTGTGGTGGGACTCCTGAAAAGTTGGCAGTGTGCATACCTGCCTCATTATACAGCAAGCTCTGCAATATGGGATTTTCAACGGGGCCTCGGGGAGTTAGGTGCTCAACTCCCACTAAAGTCAATAGGGGCTGGACACTTAACTTCCATTTGTGCCTTTGAAAATTCAATCCCTTCTCCAAACTCCCATTGAAATGGCACCTAACTCCCTTAGGCTCCTGTGAAAATCCCCAAGGCAATTTCCATTGTACATCAGTAACAGCACATACCAATTAACCTCAATGAGAGGCCGTGATCCTTACCACAGCAATGGCTATCCCAAAAGCTCTGGAGTTGTAAAACATGTATCTTCTTACTTCAGGTTCCAGAATGGCATTTTGAATTAAATTCCTCCACTGATCCATTGTCATCTGTTCAGAAATCAAAAAACAAACAAATCCCACTCACTTTTTCATGCAGATCTCTAAGAACAATCAGAAGGAGAGTTGAATAGCAATAGCCAAGATCCAGGCCAGCATTTCACATGATTAGATTATGAGATTGGAGATTCAATAGGATTGGCCTATGTCCCAGACTCTGCCTCCAAACAAGGAACATTGGCCCAAATTCTGATCTCATTTATATTGGTATAACATAGATAAAAATCTGGCCTAAAAAACCTATTAGTGCCTCGGTTTCCCCATTTGTAAATGATACCACCAACCTTTGTAAAGTGCTTTGAGATCCTCATGCTTTCTGTATAACTAAGGATACATCTACCTGCAGAGTTGCAGCAGTTGCAGAAATTTTACTGATGGGATCTTAAACCGATTTAGTTAAACCAGTGCAAAAGGCTGTCTGAACACTCTTATATTGGTTTAAATCAAACTTATTTTGGTTTAGCTGACGTCAGTCAGGACCAGGTTTAAGCAAAACTGAAATAAGCCCCTCGTAAACTGAAATAAGAGAGTCCACACAAGGGTTTGCACCCATTTAACTAAAGAGAGTGTGTGTGTGTGTGTGTGTGTGTGTGTGTGTGTGTGTCATTGCCCTGCTCATGCAGCCAGCCCAGCTTGCCCTGAAAGCGGTGAAACTCTTTGTGAGGCAGAATCACTGTATTGATATGAAACTGCAAAAGGACCCATCATGGGAGCTCATGTCAGACCAAGATCATATTTAAAGTTGAGAGTTTGCAATGCTGTGTCCATCACAGACACCTCCAGCTCTGCTCCATCCCTTTCTGTCTTCAGCACAATGAATGGTTTGTCTAACTGCTCACTGACCCTTGGCAAGCATGTTACTTAAGTCTCTCTCTCCACTAACAACGGGCCCATACTTGCTCCCATTTGAGACACGGGGAGTTTGACCATTGACTTCAGTGGGAGCAAGGTTGGATCTTTTAGTGCTAAGATCAGGTCTTTTAGTGAAACAGACTGGAAAATCATAGAATCGTAGGACTGGAAGGGACCTCGAGAGGTCATCTAGTCCAGTCCCCTGCACTCATGGCAGGACTAAGTATTATCTAGACCAGGGGTCGGCAACCTTTCAGAAGTGGTGTGCCGAGTCTTCATTTATTCACTCTAATTTAAGGTTTTGCGTGCCAGTCATACATTTTAACGTTTTTTAGAAGGTCTCTTTTTGTAAGTCTATAATATATAATTAAACTATTGTATGTAAAGTAAATAAGGTTTTTAAAATGTTTAAGAAGCTTCATTTAAAATTAAATTAAAACGCAGAGCCCCCCGGACCGGTGGCCAGGACCCAGGCAGTGTGGGTGCCACTGAAAATCAGCTTGCATGCCGCCTTCGGCACACGTGCCATAGGTTGCCTACTCCTGATCTAGACCATCCCTGACAGGTGTTTGTCTAACCTACTCTTAAAAATCTCCAATGATGGAGATTCCATAACTTTCCTAGGCAATTTATTCCAGTGTTTAACTATCCTGATAGTTAGGAAGTTTTTCTTAATGTCCAATCTAAACCTCCCTTGCTGCAATTTAAGCCCACTGCTTCTTGTCCTAGCCTCAGAGGTTAAGGAGAACATTTTTTTCTCCCTTGTCCTTGTAACAACCTTTTATGAACTTGAAAACTATTATCATGTCCCCTCTCTGTCTTCTCTTTTCCAGACTAAACAAACCCATTTTTTTCAATCTTCCCTCATAGGTCATATTTTCTAGACCTTTAATCATTTTTGTTGCTCTTCTCTGGCCTTTCTCCAGGTTGTCCACGTCTTTCCTGAAAAGTGGCACCCAGAACTGGGCACAATACTCCAGCTGAGACCTAATCAGAGCAGAGTAGAACGGAAGAATTACTTCTTGTGT
This sequence comes from Platysternon megacephalum, assembly GCA_003942145.1. NCBI lineage: Eukaryota > Metazoa > Chordata > Testudines > Platysternidae > Platysternon > Platysternon megacephalum. The sequence continues at coordinate 5,816,121 of QXTE01000070.1, forward strand.
CTTGCTTACAACACTCCTATTAATACATCCCAGAATTATGTTTGCTTTTTTTGCAACAGTGTTACACTGTTAACTCATATTTAGCTTGTGATCCACTATGACCCCCAGATCCCTTTCCACGGTACTCCTTTCTAGGCAGTCATTTCCCATTTTGTATGTGTGCAACTGATTGTTCCTTCCTAAGTGCAGTACTTTGCATTTGTCCTTATGGAATTTCATCCTATTGACTTCAGACCATTTCTCCAATTTGTCCAGATCATTTTGAATTTTAATCCTACACTCCAAAGCACTTGCAACCCCTCCCAGCTTGGTATCATCCACAAACCTTATAAGTGTACTCTCTATGCCATTATCTAAATATTGAACAGATATTGAAGATATGGAACAGAACCAGACCCAGAACTGATCCCTGTGGGACCCCACTCGTTATGCCCTTCCAGTTTGACTGTGAACCACTGATTACTCTCTGGGAATGGTTTTCCAACCAGTTATGCACCCACCTTATAGTAGCTCCATCTAGGTTGTATTTCCCTAATTTGTTTATGAGAAGATCATGCGAGACAGTATCTAAAGCCTTAATAAAGTCAAGATATACCACATCTACCACTTCCCCCCATCCACAGGACTTGTTACCCTATCAAAGAAAACTATTAGGTTGGTTTGACATGATTTGTTCTTTACAAATCTGTGCTGACTGGTACGTATCACATTATCTTCTAGGTGTCTGCCAATTGATTGTTACGAGCTGCAGGGCTTGTTTACATGCACCGGTTTAAAATCACACCAATTCAACTGCCTCAACTCCGCATGTAGACAAGCCCTGAGTTATACAGAGCACTTATCACCAGAGGATCTCAAAGCACTATCATTGTACTTCGTAATATCACTTTCTCAGACACAGCTGAAATTTATAGACACCCAACCTCTCTGAAGGCAATAAGTTGTGACGATTGGGCTAAGCCGATGTGACTGCAGGGCAGCGATGCAGACAGTCAGATGTGGCAGAGGAGTGCAACACCTTGCTACCCTCAATGATGCAGCACTTCGATATCTAAATTATTCGGCCATCTACACGAAAGATGACTGAAGTCAGTAGGATTGCCCAGGTGTAAGTGATAGCCCTCTTCCTATAGGCCGTCTATACTTCTGAGTGACAGATACGAAGTAGACCCTGATTTCTTGTAACAGGTGCAAGTGACATAGGCATAAAAATACCCATCACCCCAGTAAGTCATCAAGTAGCCAGGTTCCCGGTGAGGAGCTAACCTGAATTCCAAAGGTCTTCAGTTTCTCTGCACAAAGCTCCATATCAAAGAAGGTGGAAGAGCAGGTATTGCTAGCAGTGAGAACCATAAGCACTTGGCCATTGTGAAACTCTGCAAAAAGAATCGGAGGAGAAGGCTGGGTGTGATCATAAGGGACTGGTCTGTGGTGTGTTTTCCTCACGAGTGCTGAAGTGGGCTTGCAAATTGAGGAAGTGGCAGATTGCACTGAGAAGCTCTCAGCATGTGGCGGACTCTGAATTCTTCCTCAATCGTTTCTAAGAAAATCACAACACGAAGAGCTGCGCAGCCTTCTGGCTATATTGGAGGGTCCAAGGGCTGAAAGGTAAGGAGACCAAATCCTACGTGTGCCCAAAGAGGAAGTGATCTGACCTGGGAAGGGATCATGTGCCAGTCCAGTGGGTGAGAAGACAATGGGTTCAACCCACTCAAAACAGCTGTGAAGATCTGTGACAAATGGCTTTAAGGCCCAGCTCCTTAAAAGTAGTTAGGAACCTAACTCCCATTGATTTCAATGGTATCTAGGTGCCTAAATACCTTTGAGAAACTGGGCTTAAGGCACTGCTGTCTTGGCTGAGGATAAGGCAGAGCATTGCAGAGTCTACTCCACCCCCTCCTACCCATGGCACACCTCGCCCCACCCTCTGCACCAGCTCTACCCCACCTGAGGATTCCCCTGTGTTGGGTAACAACAAGGAAGCTAAATTCCTTCTCACACAGAGGTGTGGCCCATCCAGATTAAAATCAGAGGAATAGGCATATTTCAAGACCTGTGGGGTACGTGAATGAAACAATGTTCTATGAGTTTGCTGAGATGAACTACATCATCAGAAAGCGAGCAATCTGGTCTAGTAGAGCAGGAGCAGGAGTCGGCAACCCTGGGTTCTATTCCGAGCCCTGCCGCTAACCCACTCTGTGACCTTAGGCCAGCTACTCAGGACAAAGGCTAATAATTTTGGGTGCCCAGCTTTAGCCCCAGTGATTTTCAAAGGTGCTGGGCATCCTGCAACTTCAGTTGAAGCCAATGGGAGCTGTGAGTGCTCAGCACCTCTGCAAATCAGGCACTAGCTATTAGATGTCTTAAGCTGGGCAAACCAGAAACAGAGATGCTCAAAATGAATGGACCCTTTTTAAAATGTTTAGGTGGCTTCATTTCCAGATGAGCTGAGCACCTGCAGCTCCCATTTTTGTCTTTTAAAGTCACTTTGAAACCTCAGGCCCTGATCCTGCAGCTGAATCTGCACAGGGCAACCACTTGGCGAGCTATGCATGAAACGTGCTACCGGAGCAAATTGCTATTATTGTATCAGATGGACACGGAACTTTAGTCCATTTCTAAAGGAGTGTTGTGTTAAGCAACATAAACAGAGCAAGGCTTTGTCAATCACTTTACAAAGCCAGGCTAAGATCTTCAGAAGCGATTTATGACTTTGGGTGCCCCAACTGAGATGCCTTAAAGGGGTCTAATTTTCAGCAGGGCACTCCTGAGAAGCAGGCCTCTTTAAAGTGTACCACGTTGGGCTCCCCAAACTTGGGGTACCCAAAATTACTAGCCACTTTTTTGTAATTCTTGGCCATGGGGTGTGTTCTTTATTTCTGCTTAATTACACCTCTACCCCGATATAACGCGACCCGATATAACATGAATTCGGATATAACGCGGTAAAGCAGCGCTCCGGGGGGGCGGGCTGTGCACTCCGGCGGATCAAAGCAAGTTCGATATAACGCGGTTTCACCTATAACGTGGTAAGATTTTTTGGCTCCCGAGGACAGCGTTATATCGGGGTAGAAGTGTATTATAATGGTTATATTTCTTCAATTGAAAATGAGCAGCCCTGAAAAAATGCAGCTTCTCTTAGTTCAATGCCACCTGATTCAGAATGTCGTTGTTGCAATCAGTAGTGTGAGCTGTTTGCTTACCTTTCACCCAGTGAAGGGAGCTTTCATCTGCATGGGTCCCACAGTAGGAGATGGGACTTTGTTTCTCGGCTCCGTCTGCTTGGCTTGCACAGGCCATGGTGAAGAATCGGGCTTCATGCGGACCGCTATCTCCTGCAGTCATAAATCCAACACTCTATATTCATAATTCTTCCCCTTTCCTCTTTTACTGCATAGAAACACCCAGTTAAATCTAAGTGAACACATAAAAAGACTGTTCTCCTCGCTGTGGACTAGACGGTGATACTCTTATTCACACTGAAGAAAAGTCCCATTAATTTGCTTGTGATGTAATATATGACTTGCCTTGAGCAAGGGAGTCACAATCTTGCCTGCAAGGAGGAAGAGAAATGACACCACCTCGCACAAAAAGCCCTTGCAGCACAGCTGCCTATAAACTCTTAGGAGTACTGTGGACTCTGCTCCTGATGGACTATGCCCAAATGATAAATGGAGCACTCTTGGGTCAGCTCCAGAGTCCTCATGAATAAAGCATACCCATGTCATCCCCATGTTTATGTATGCTGCTGCAGGCATGGGTGCCAGGCGTCCACACCTCCCGTCTATGAGGCAACAGCCCTCTTTGTTCATGGGAAAAGCCGTCCTTTAATTAAACACGATCATGCACATTTTGTAGGCAATTAATCCACAAATGGGCCTAGCCTAAGCCTGTTGAAGCCAGTGGGGAGCTTGGCCATTTTCTTCCATGGGAGAAGGATTGGGGCCAGTGAGAATATACATTACTGATGCTTTGAAGCAGCCAAGTCACTGAACTGTAAATATTGGACACTGAGCAGGTGCATCATAATGGACTACTGCATGAGAAAGAGAAAACCAGTTCAGATAAGAAATGATGATACAGTGATGGGAACATTACAAATGCGAAGAGAAAAAGACAGAAAGACTAGGGCTTCCACCCAGCACCCGCAGGGAACCTTTGCGCTGGGTCAGAAATGCCTGGGTAACTTTTTTGTCTTGTTTTCACCCTTGCCTGTGCATTTCAGTTCTCAGTTCCAGAAACAGAAGTCACACAGCCCTGTGAGAGAGACAGTGTGTGTCAGATACGACAATATCCTGGACAAACCTTATTGGATTCAATGTAAGGATTTTAGGAGTACAGTAGCACCTTGGAGTTATGAACACCAGAGTTACGAACTGACCAGTCAACCACACACCTTAGCTGGAACCGGAAGTACGCAATCGGGCAGCAACAGAGACAACAAAAAACAAAACAAAAAAGAGCAAATACAGTACAGTGCTCTGTTAAGTGTAAACTACTAAAAAATAAAGGGAAAGCAGCATTTTTCTTCTGCATAGTAAAGTTTCAAAGCTGTATTAAGTCAATGTTCAGTTGTAAACTTTTGAAAGAACATAACGTTTTGTTCAGAGTTACGAACATTTCAGAGTTACAAACAACCTCCATTCCCAAGGTGTTCGTAACTCTGAGGTTCTGCTGTACCTTGGATTAAAACTGCAAATGTTTATGTATTATTGTGGAAGGTAGATGTCTCTAAGAGAGACACATGATCAATGTAAACCCTGGGACGTATTATGAGCTTCAAAGGATTCATTTAAACAATGTACCAGACATAAATGAATTTTTAGTTGAGCAGAAATTCCAGGGCGGGAAAGGAAATGCAAATTCCCATCTCTAGACACAACCTCTTGAAGCTACGCCCTGAAGAGCAACCTGCTGTTTATCTGTTCCCAGCATCCCAAGGTCAAAGGTCCAAACAGCATAAAGGAGGGACTCTCAGATTCATGGGGATGCTTGTTCTGAGCTAATGCTGTTAGGAACTTGTAACCACAGCAAAACCCCTTGGTGGGTTTAAAGGACTGCCCCACCCCCAGAGCCCTTGCTGGGGTTGGGTAGGGTGGTCTCTGATAAGATTATTAGCATGCATGTAGGTTCCTTTAGTGTTTTAATATGTTTTCTCTGTAATGCTTTCACCTTAAGAATAAATGTGCTTGCTTAGAAAAGCTGTGTGGTACCTTATAATTATGTAAAAGCAGCAAAGAATCCTGTGGCACTTATGGACTAACAGACGTTTTGCAGCATGAGCTTTCGTGGGTGAATACCCACTTCTTCGGATGCAAGTAGTGGAAATCTCCAGGGGCAGGTATATATATGCAAGCAAGAAGCAAGCTAGAGATAACGAGTTTAGTTCAATCAGGGAGGATGAGGCCCTGTTCTAGCAGTAGAGGTGTGAAAACCAAGGGAGGAGAAACTGGTTCTGTAGTTGGCAAGCCATTCACAGTCTTTGTTTAATCCTGAGCTGATGGTGTCAAATTTGCAGATGAACTGAAGCTCAGCAGTTTCTCTTTGAAGTCTGGTCCTGAAGTTTTTTTGCT